>APFE030772949.1:0-17220 GCA_000404065.3 Pinus taeda | reverse complement strand
AGGACGTTTGTTTCTGAAGCATCTGTGTGAAGAATGACTGGTTTTATGGCAGTGCTTACATGGATGAAGATCAAAACAATGATCTTTCAGATGGCCAACTCGATCACAATTTTGGCATTTCATGATCTGTTGTTGTCGTTGTTGCTGTGGAAGAGGAGCGGAGTCTGGAACAGCTGAAGCTGAACTGTCATGAGGAGCAGGTGAACTGTCATAAATGAATCCAGCACTCTGAAACTGAATGGACTTGGCATAGTCTGGAATATGAAAGGACAAGTCCTTGTCATATCCAAGACCAGTTCTGTGCTTGTTGTGGACATTTGTTCCCAAGGTCTGATAATGGGCTTGGGAAGTGCAGACTGAGTTTCTGCATCTGTATGTACAACCACTGCTTTATTTGAATGAACAGGAAAATTATTGACTTGCTGCTGATGGGTGGTTGTCTCAATGTTCTAAACAAAAAAAGGTTCAGAATGATGTCGATTTTGATGTAGCTCTTCTTGCTATAGCTGTGATTCAATTTGTAAAAAATATATCTTTTCCTTTGCATTTTGTAGACAGGCCTGAATTTCTGTGAGAGAAACTTTGCTGACTTTTAATGTATCATGATTAGAGGAATGTATCAGAGTTTTTAAGAACTCTAATATTTCAGTAATTGTTGCCATTTTTCTTCAATGTCACTTAAAAATTGATGACAACTGAGGCAACAGCAACAGAAAAATAATATTGTGCTCTTACTACAAGATCTTGTAAGGGCTTGTCAAGTGGCAACAATGTTGCAAAAATGGTTGATGGAGCAGGACCAGAGTAAGCTGGATGTTACCAAGTTAAACTACAATAAACATTTCTCGTCAAGCTACAATAAACATTAGTACAATTGGGCACATGGTAAATCAACCGTCCACAGTTCATTTCAAGAATGAACTGGAGCGTAACATCACTATTAAACTGGGATATACCAATGCAAGAAAATATAAATGTGAAGATGAGCGCTGTCCTCAACTTCAAACTTCAGAGCATCTGGCTGCTATGGAAATCATGCAAAATCTCTACAAGAAACTGCTCCTAGAATGACTGCCAAAAAATGTCTTCAAAATTGCTTCAAATTCACTTCATAATGCTGATCACTTCACCAAAAATGATAGCGAGCTAAAACCCGCCAAACCCAGAATCCACGCAATATCGATCCATGTACATGTGCAAACTACTTTGCCAATTTACCACTCTAACCAGAGTATTTCACAACAATTTAAGATTGTATTTATTTGGATTTCAAACAGAGTTTGAACCACAACTCTACGCTTTTTCCAATGCTTCCAATAGCTATGATTTACACAATTGATTATTGTTTTAACGTGCTCCGCGCACCTTTTACCTCTGAGAGAGGATTATTCAAGCAGGAAGTCCCGACTTTAGAATTAAAATACTATGGCAATAATACTTCCGACTGTCTGTTTGGAGCCAACAATTACATACAGTTAGAGTAAAAGTCAACAATAGAACATACTGTATACCAGATATATCTAAGTCCTTATTAAGGCCGCCATTTAATATTCTTGACAAGTAATGGCCACCAGCACTCAGACTTTTCCATTTCTTAAATCTTTGCCACTACATAAGTATCTTTTTTGAGTTTCTATTTTATTACTTTTCCACATTTCATGAGGAACTTCTATTTTATTACTTGTCCACATTTCATGAGGAACTTCCGACGGTGAAGATGTTATGTTATGTGATAAGTATTTAAAGATCCCCAGAAATTTAGGTCTTTTAGCATCGCTTGAAACCCAAATATGTTCACACGTAGGTTAGTTAATTCACTCCCAAGCATATAAAAGCTTATTCCATGATATTATAATCTCATGATTTAAAAAGAATCCGAGCTTGTCTATCACATAGTGCTTTCCAAGCCATATTTATTAACGCACAGTGCTCTTCCTTAATTCTTAAAAGAAACAAACTGAGAATGGCCATGTGCATATATATCCATATATTCACTTACGTACCTGGGCAGCAAATCTTCTCCTTTCTTTGGAACCGATGCTGGTTATAGGCTACCCTTCAGTCTTAACAAAGACTCGTATATATATATATATATATGGCACCGACAAACCATAGTCAAGTTGGTATATATATATATAAATCGTCGGCTATGATTACAAGCGAGCAGCTATATCTCTTCGTTCCTTATACTGTTGTAAGTAGCAATCGACAAACAAAGACCTACGGTTTTATGAACTCATGGACCCTTAGACTCAGCAATGTATATATGCACAGTAAATTATATCTATCTGCATAGCATATATATATATATATATAATATATATATATATATATATATATATATATATATATATATATATATATATATTATGATGTGTAAATCCGCAACAACGTAACAAGGTGAGTTCCGTCTTTCAGTCATGGAGGAAGCCGCAACGTTTCTAAAGCATTACAATCAACAATTTCGAAAACTGCGTATTCAACAATAGTATGGATGGCACACACCAGCGTTTCAAAGAAGTAACTCAGCAACTAATGGGGAAGATACCACCGAGTTCGGGTTACATTCGGGATGGCGTGACTTCAGTTTTTGTAACACAGTTAAATACTCATATGATGCTTACGAAGTTCAAGTTACTGTTAACCTAGTTTTACAATTAAAATGATGCTTTAATATATATTCAAATCTGAATATCAACAAAACCTCAGCCTGAACATATACACTATCGATTACCTTCTGCGCTCCCTGTCTGTATCATATTCCTCGAATAGCAGATCACAGTCATAGACAAATTCCTTTCGTAGTTAGATAGATACGTAGGAATATCTGCATATAGGACGAGTCGGTGCAATGCAGTGGGGTTGCAAGACTTGGACGGATTCCAAGTTCGAGTTACCTAGTTCGAGGAAGAGCGGCTTCATAGGTGATGAGAAGGCTCAGCGTAACAGGCGCGGCGTAACAGAAGGGGCAGCAGACAGCGCCAGCAGAGGAGTCAGGCCTATACCATTTCAGACCTATAGCTTCAGGTACGCGTTACCATGTCAGGCCTATAACTTTAGGTACGCGTTACACACTTTCAGAAATTAGGTATGCAGCTTCAGGCAGGCAGGCATTTCCTTTCCTTCAGTCGTTCTTGTCAGGTAGCCTTTCTTGTCATGCAGCGTTCAGACCTGGCAGCGGCTGTGGAGGGGGTAGGATTTTATATATGGAATATGGCAGAGCGCAGGTACAGCGCAGGGATGGCAAAATGACTAGGCCAACACTATTCAAGGCAACTCAGATCAGTTGCTCAGGGAAAACAGGCCACACATCATGGCTCTGATACCATGTTAAACAGACATGGTGAACGAGAGAGAATATGAAAGATAAAGCATGCATTGCATTTTTATTAACAATAGATGTACATTTATAGTACAATATGGTGACCGTTGGGATTCACATCCCAAGGTCCCTTGGACTACTTAGTCTGTTTAGCTTCCACACTAACCCATTTAGGATTAGGTGTCCAATAGATGTGTCAGACACGTTGGTGGTGGACATGTTCACGCATGACCCCCTCATGTTGATGGTTTTGATGAGGGATCTATTCTTTTAAACCCAAACATTCCAATGAGAATTTGATATATCATGGATTCCCTGGAAGTTGTTGAAAGAGGACACCATGGTGATGGTCAATAGGTCCTCAAAAATTTACTTGTCAGCTACTTATGGAAGTAACAACATGCCAAAGATCTTGCCTCTCTTAAAGGGTACCAAAGCCGACACTCAAATCAACCACCTTCGCCGGTCTCTACGTCAACTATCCTGCTTCTTCGACATCTCCTTCCCTCCATTTCCACTCTCCCCCACTTCCTCTAGCACCCAATATGGAAATGATTCTCCCTCCATATCGCTCACTTCCTCCCCCCGCCCCCCAATGTCCAGACTAATTATTCTCTACAACATGGTAAAACAAGAAGGGATCCTTCAACTCAACAAGTTTAGCAGCATGGTCAAGCTCTAGTTCAACAAGTTTCAATTCCTTGCATTTGTCTCAATGTTGAGGAACCTTTGGAAGACACTACAACTCAATGGTAGACAAACAATGTGCTAGATGGCTCAACATGCAAAGCTAAGAAAATTGTTTAATTTCTCTTTGTTAATGGTTTCTATGCTCAACTCTCAAGCAAATAATCATGGATATTTTTGCGTCTTAGTCAATAGTTTTGTTAGGCACCTTCTCTAGCTCTGTTTAAGTTCGTTATGTCAGTCAACAATGTCGTTTGCTACTAAGTTCTATTGGAATCCTAGTTCCACTTAGCAACCTTTTATTTCCCCATGTTGGGAAGTTCGTCCCAACCCAGATCTCACTGGCATCATGATAGTCCCATAAATTTTCTACATCATTTTTTATAATATGAAGTTCTTGACTTGATTACAAAAATGAAATATAATATAATATGTCAATTCTATCATTATCCAATATATGTTAATAAAAAAAATTATTTTTTTTACTTAAGTATAAAAGAAAATCTAATTATAAATAAACTAGCCTAGATCCATCTTAACCCTAGATCTAGGCTAGTTATATAATACTATATAACATTTATATTTGTCTCTATGTGTATCTTTCTTATTTTCTCTCTCTATCTCACCCCAAAACATGGAGAGAGTCTCTCCTTATCCATCTCTCTCCCCCTCCCTCTTCCTCTCTACCTCTCTCTCTCTTCTCCTTCTCTCTCTCTCTCTTCATCAGCTCTCTCTCTCTCTTCCTCATCTCTCCTTCTCCCTCTCTCCCCCCATCCAACTCCATCTCATTCTCCTCTCTTGAGTCCTCTCTCTCCATTTCTCTCCCACCTCCCTCTATGTCTAACCCCATCTCTCTCTCTCTCCAACTCTATCACTATCTCCCTTCTCTCCCTATCTTCCTCCCTCCGACCCCTCCTCCCCCCTTCACTTTGCTTTGTCATCCTGTGGATCCTTAGTTAAGATGGATCTATGTTGGTTCTTACTAATAATATTTATATTATATAACTTTTACATCTTTAAATATAAAAGTATTTTCATTTTTAATTTTATTAAAACCTTAATCGAAATTTCTATGGGAATATTTCATGAAGATAGAAAGTTTAGATATACCTCAAAAATAATTATAACATTTTTCCTTTTAGCTTCAATTAAAAAAATGTTATAAAATGTTATAAAATTAAATTATTGCTATTGTGAAATAAGTTATGGTTTTTGGGCATGTTGTATTGATAAGCCATGGTATTGGCCAATGGTATTGTAACAAATCTTATTTACAAGTTAATAATATCCATGGTAAAGTGAGTGTGAATATCCATGGTTAAGAATCTTGTCATATAGTTAAAAAATATTTTGATTGCACAAAATAAGTTATGATTTTTTAGCATATGGTATTGATAAGTCTTGGGATCACCATGCTATTATAACAAATGTTATTCACAACTTCATAATATTAATGGAAAAATGGGGTGAATAATAATGATTAAGAATCTTGTGATATTGTTATAAAATATTTTGATTGTGAAATATGTTAGGTTTTCCGTAGATGTGGTATTGATAAGACATCGTATTGGTGAATGGTGTTGTAATAAAGCTTATTTGCAAGTTAGTAGTATCCATGGTAAAGTGGGGATGAATATCCATGGTTAAGAATATTTTCATATTGTTTTAAAATATTTTGATTATGAAATAAATTATGTTTTTTTCGATATATGGTATTGATAAGTCATGGTATTGACCCATGGTATTGAAACAAAGCATATTTTTTTACAAGTTAATGATGTCCACAGTAATGTGAGCGTCAATATCCATGGTAAAGAATCTTGTGATATTGTTATGAAATATTTTGGTTGTGAAATAAGTTATGGTTTTTGGACATGCAATATTGATAAGCCATGGTATTGGCCCATGGTATTGTAACAAAGCCTATTCACAAATTAATGAAAAAATCAAAATATAACAGATGATTTTTATTATTAATCACTTTTAATTTTTTTTCTATTTTTTAATGAAACTGACATTTAAAATTATTTACATACTTCATTATATATTGAAAAGTCAATTAAAATAGTCACAACTAACGCACATATAAAATAGAAATCCTTTTCCACACACAATATAAAACACCCGACCTTGTCACACATAATATTTCATTGAAACAATCCTTTCCACTTGAGCTTTCTAGATAAATTATATTTTTATCTAGATATAGAGTTATTCCATCATTATTATTTTATTGATTTATTGAGATGTAAAGTCTTCAGTTTAATTATGCCTTAAGGCACTCCTATGGGAAGAAATTCAAATTCCCGAGTCTGCCACTCTTTACCATTGGCCATGGTTAGATAGACTGTGATTGTTAGACTATTGAAATATTTTGGAACATTTGTCAACCACCTGAACTGTAAACATTCATATTCCTTTATTTGTACTTCCACTTCCTTCCACTCCATTGAACTGTAAACATATTCCTTTATTTACAATGCCTCTTCCTTCCACTCCGCCTAAACTGTAAACATATTCCTTTATTTTCACTGTCACTTCCTTCCACCGCACCTAAACGCTGGTTGTGGGAGCTTCCTGTTCTCAGTGGAAGATGATTTATGATTTTTGAATTGAATGCGGGGCCACTGTCGACAATTGCGCTGGGGGGTCTGACATTGATGGGCCAGAACCTGGCCCTTAACTGTGGCAGAGAAAGGCTTCTCAACTTTTGCATAGCTATTAGCAAGTCACGAAACGCTAGAGTGGTGAAGTCATGTGGATGAAATCTGGAGCGGTGGGAAAGGCAAGTCGCTTACAAGGGTTTGTTGTATTTGGGAAAGACAGGTCGCTTACAAGTGAGTGAAAACATTGAAGCCTGATACTTTTTCTCACCATTGAGCAAATAAGGAGTGCAGAGGACTGGAAATAACGGACTTACCGATATTGAATCCGAAAGTGGGGGTGGTGGGTTAAAATCCTTTGTGAGATGGAAGTCCTCTCATATTGTTCCTTCTCATCTTCCATGCAAGCAAAGTTTACAATACACTCATTCAATTGGGCCTTCAAGGACTCCATTTCAGCATTCAGATCTCCAATTTTCTGCCTCAGTAACCCTCTTGCAGTGACTATCATCTCAAGTTTGGATTGCATTTCCACAAAAGTTCCTTCCAAATTTCTCTTTTCAGCATCCCGCAAATGGTGATCCTCTTATGTTTTTTCAACTAATTCCTTTGCCCTGACCATGAATTTATTCAATTTAAATTCCAATTATTTCATTTCTGCTCTCCATTGGACTAAAACTCTCTCATTCTCCACAGAGGTTGCTGATAAAGAAGCCTTTTCTTCTCGTGAACCCTTCAATTCTATAACAAGGTGTTGATTCAGTACCCACAACTTGGATATCTCATCTTCAAAAATCTGAAAATCTTTGCCTTCCTTCACAGTGGCTTCAGCATTTTTAAAGCTGGAAGGCCTTCTACAATCCCAGCTAATGTTGCACCCTCGGCTTCAAACCATCTTGTTCCACAATCAAACAGGAAAAAATATATTACAAAGTTAGTTTTTGCGGTGTGGTGGAAGCCTGAAGAAAAATAGTCATAATAATTATGCCTTCAATATCAGTTGTTTGTTGAATTAGAGTGCATTTGTTTGTTGAATTAGAGTGCATATAAATAAATAGATAATCAATCAGCCATCCTTAAGTTGATTGCAGATTTTTGAAATATTCTGGGATTCGATGGACATGGCGCAGTCAATTTTTTTACTGAGCCCATGTCCGCCAGATCCCAGAATATTCTGGGAATCTGCAGTCTCACTGTAATCAATCTTTCCGGCAACCTATTCATATAATTAGGCTGACCAATTATAATTATAATTTCTATTTTTAACTCAGACATTTTAAACTCATTTTCATGATATAACATTACATGGGTAATAAAACAATAAGACGGTAAAACAATCTCTCTTATAGGCTATCTTCAACCCCTTGGACATTAAAATAATTTCTTTCTTTCTTTGTTATAAATTAACTATTTTATATCTTTTGATTAGGATTTTATTTAGAGATGGGTATTAAACCTCACTAGAATCAATCATTTTATATTTTATGGGGAGGTTTTTATTTAGACCTTGATATAAGTATTTTTTCATTTTTTTTTCTTGGGAAGCAATGCAATAAATGGTGGCTCTCTTTTGCACGGTTACCATTAAGTATAATTTTCTTTAAAAGACATCATGTAACCATATGCTTGTGGGTAAAATATGACCTACATCTAAAACCTATTTACTCATGTTCAATTTTTATTTCTAAGCAATTTTTGTCACATCTATTAGATTCCCTTTAGGAGGCCTTCAACTTTCTTAAATTAAATTTTGAAAGATATTTGTCAATGGTGACCAAAGAATTAAGCCCTAAAATGCAAGGTTAATTAAATTTGCAAAGATATTTATCAATGGTGACCAATGAATTAAGTCCTAGAATGCAAGAGTATGTTTGAGAACCTAAACAAGATTAGGGATATCAGTGAACAATTATGTGGAGAAACTAAAAGACAAAATCCAAAACCCATGAGCAGAGGACTTGAACAAAGGATTCGAGGTTTTTGTCTTCCATATAATTGAATTTCACTAGGAAAAGTTAGTGTATATATATATACTTCCTCCAACAATAAGGGTTTCCAAGGATATGTTCAACCCATTTATGGAGGTCCGAACATTGAGGCCAAATTCGAATAAACTTAGAAATCATCCCATAAGAAATGAAATTTGAACATCAAAATCGCTTCATCATGAAAGTAAGAAGACACACATGTATACCTAGGGGTTTTCAAGTGTAGGTTCAACCCACTTATAAAAGACCAAAACATTGAGTCCAAATGCCATAAACATGAAAATCATCCCATAATGAATAGAATTTGAAATTCATAATCACTTCACCATAAAGTGAGACTACAAGAGTTTATGTTTCTTTCTCCACGATAAAGTGGCTAGTATAGAATTTATGGAACGGACCCTAGACCATGAAGTGACCACATTTTTAAAGGATTTAGGAGAAGCGAGATTTCCTTAAGAAACATGAAAATGAATTATGAGAAACCAAAATAGAAAACAATACTTATAATGAAAAACTACCAAGCTTGATGTGGTCTTAGAGTAGCTCAAACTAAAACCTTAACTTGCAACATTAGATAAATAGAACATAGAATTTCATGGCTTAGGCGAGTTAAAGAGAAAAATCAAATTCAAATATGCTAAAAAACATAAAATAAATCCATACAAGTGAACCCTAATTGAAGAGAAAACCTAACAATAAAAAGAAAATTTTCATGATAAAATTGAAACACTATTAGGTATTAATGCAACTTAGACTAAAAGATTATGTTGTCTTAGAGTTGGAGCAAAGAATCTCATGAATTAGGCAGGGTGAAAGAAAAAGGATGAAGGGATGGAACTAGGAAAAAAATTTCAATAGATGCCTTGAAAAAGATAGATAAAACTCAAGAAAAATAAAAGAAATTAAATGAACATTCAATCTAAGATGAAGGGATGGAACTAGAAAACAACTACAATAGCTTCCTTGAAAAAGATAGATAAAATTCAACAACGATAAAAGAAATTAAATAAACATTCAATCTCAGAGATAGTCTCACACCATCA
The DNA here is from genome assembly GCA_000404065.3 of Pinus taeda. NCBI lineage: Eukaryota > Viridiplantae > Streptophyta > Pinopsida > Pinales > Pinaceae > Pinus > Pinus taeda. Next base: position 7,574 of record APFE030772949.1, on the reverse strand, counting down.
TCTATACCATTAGGGATAAATAACATAATAATTTGTTATAGATACCATGATAAATATATTATGTCCACATTAAAATTTGCTTGATAACTTAGCTTACCCTAACTACAAATGTTTAGTTCATGAAGTTTTCACACTTTAGGAAATATGATTTAATGATCCAAATTTGGAAAAAATAAATAACTAAAAATGACAATATTACAATTGTGATGATGTGAAGGGCTCCTTGTATTTATATGCCACACTATGTCATAATGGTTGGGAGGGGGTGTCTCGATGCAAATGCCCTAGGTTTAAGCCTTTTCATATGTAGAAGTCACACACGCACGTGTGTGTGTGTGTGTGTGTGTGTGTGTGTGTGTGAGAGAGAGAGAGAGAGAGAGAGAAAGAAGAGGTTTGACTTCTTGGAATTGGTTTCCCTGCATCGATAAATGGGCCTAAAATATGTTTGAAAAATCAAATTCATTTAAGTGGATGGGAATAGAATATTTTAGACTTTTTTAAATTTATGTTAAGCCACTTGTAGTTTGCTGAAAAAATTTGTGTAAGTTGTATCTTTTCCAGAATTAATTCTCTGCTAGCCTTCTTATTGACATACTGTCATGGAATGAGCTTGCAAACCTAAATTTCTCAAATAACATATTCTCAGGCCCTATTTCTAGAGAGGTATGGGAGTTGCAAATTCTTACATATATGGATCTTTTTGTTAATGCCTTGACAAGAGAAATCCCTACTCAAATGGGCAACTTGAAGCTTAATAAATTCAAATCCTAGGCTTCGTAGCAATGATGGTCTTAAAGGGTTTAAATCTCGTTCTGACATGGAGGATAGGAGGAGAAAAAAAGTGTATTAGTTGGGCATGGTTTCTCCCAACACTGTTTGGTTTGGCTGGGGTGATTTTTGTGTTAGGAATGACCTTGTTTTATAGACAATATCGTCAATACAATAAAGCCAAAGTTAAAGATTCTTGGTGAAGCAATAAGTCCCCCTGGATGCTGACAACGTTTCACCGATTAGGTTTCAAATAATATGGAATTTTCAATTGAATAGATGAGGAAAATGTGATTGGAATTTGTGGATCGAGAAAAGTTTACAAGGCCAAACTCAGGAATGGAGAAACTGTGGCCATCAAGAGGTTGTGGAACATTGGATACAATGAAGGCTCCACCTCCTGCAATGATAATGGATTCAAGGTAGAAGTTGAAAATTTAGGAAAGAATAGGCATAAAGACATAGTCAAACTCTGGTGCTGTTGTTTCAATGATGATTCTACGCTTTTGGTATCCATGTACATGCAATATGGAAGTTTGGGGGATCTCCTTCATAGCCCCAAAGATGATGACCTTAATTGGCATACACATTACAAATTTAGAAATAACTCTTTTAATGAGAGATTTTTTTGACAGTTCTTGGATGTCGAAAAGGCAGTCTTCATTTCCCAGTTCGGAGAAGACTTAAAGCTTTCTACATGAACTATTTAAGGCTTAAACAATTTACTTCATAGTTTGTAACTCTGAAACAATATACGAGACATGTCACAATCGAATGTTAAAGGTGATTGAATTTTCAATCAAATTTAAATGTTATTGAATTTTCTGTGAAATTTATCGTTTCTCACTTTGCAAAATTTAAAGAATCATAGGGATTACAATTTTTGAGGGTTGAATTATGCAGCATACCTTTCATGTCCTAGCCTTAGTTTATGAAATTTGAAGTGCAAAGTTTGTGACTGAAATCTTCGTTTCTCTTATGTATGATTTCCTCTACCCCTAATTATGGAAGAAAACCTTTGAATGTCCTCCAGTTCTCTTCCATCATTAGTCCACTTAGTATAATGTCTCTCACCCAAGTACTCCATCTATTGAATGCATTGAGAGAGTCTCCATGATAGCCATGGTTTTGGTGGCTTGGAGCCACAATGTCCATCCAAGCAAGTATTCTATATAAATTTTATCATTTTGGTATACAAATCTATTAGAGTCAACACATATATAAGTATCCAAACCAGTACTGTGAATCATTATTTGTTGCCCATAGTTTGAAATCTACTAGGCTACATGGGAATACTAGATCCTCTCCTTTATGTATCCTGTATTTGTTCAAGTAAAATAGAACAATGAATTCTCTTATGCCCATATTTGTCATCCTAGAAATTTTGATTTTTAATTATGTCCTTAAGTTGGCCCAATGATAAGAACTGTTATATCACTATATTGTCATTGATCAAATGGTCTTTTCTATTTCCTTTTCAATCTTGGTGGGATGTAACTTTGGATTACATCTAGCAACATATATAGCTTTCATAATTTGAGGGTTTGAAAAATTATTGAATAGGCATTTCTCTATGCAAATTGAATGAGGTAAGGGGAATGGGGAAGTTGGTATATTTTTCATTGTCGGACTATCTTCTCAAGACCATTTAATAAATGACAATGTGAGCCGAAACATATAACATACCTACATGCAGTCCACATATTAAGTGCTACAGATATTGAAAAGTAGCAGAATCTAGAAACTAAGATGAATAAAACCCAAACCCTTACTTGGAAGGAGGTTGGGGAGAGGAATGATAGCCTAAATTTTCAGGAAATCTAACATTTAATGCAATCAATAGAAAAAAAGTGAAATTTTACTGAAAAAACTTATTGCAGCAAATGATAGTCTTCAAGTATGTGGTCAATGATAAGGTATGTTGGAAAAGAAAACAATACTTTCGGGTGGAGGAAAGCAGTGCTAAATTTTTTCAATGGATCGAACCTACGTCTTGCGCAAGGGTTTGGGTAAGCATCCCCAGCAAACTACAACTATCTCAGTGGTTTTGAGATGGGAACCTCTCTCTGACCATTCTGATGGGTGGAGTTACAAGAGCATAAAATCCGGCTGTTATGCAATAGGGTTATTGTATGTAAGGTATTTAGGAAGCATTCAACATATATAGGTCAAGATTTGTATCGATGAGATGGATGAATATTTAGTTAATTATTCAATTGAACCCTATGACTTAGTGTCCACCTATACTGAGACTTCACCTCAACATAACCATAGGGTCACCAAACGCGACGGTTTACCAACTTCGCAAGTTGTCAAGTCTAGGGTTTTTCCAGATCAGGTCTTTGCATACCCCACTTCATCTGTTTATGGCAATACCCTTTTCACTGGTCAGGGCTTTAGTCCTATAGTTTCACAATGGAGCAATTCTCACAGTCTCTCACTCATATACCAATTTCGTTGCCATTGTCGGTCCAATTTCTGGAGTACTACATAAACCCTACCTTTTCTGTCAATTTTGGTGGGAAATCATCCCACCATCAAGGCTAAATTGATGTTGTGCTTTGCATCTTGAACTAAACTTCTCCAAAGTTTAATTTGTGGCAAAAGTTGGACATGTATCGATTCATGAGCCCATTACCCCAGATCAGAACATTAGGGTTTCACTTCCTGTGTAGACTTTGGGTTGTTTTGAGGGTTAGCTCACCTTCGAATTCTCACATACAATATTGTGGCATATCCAGAGATGGTAACCAACAGAAGAAATGGAATAAATCCAAAAGTACCAAGGTCAGAGAAAGAGGTAGACTACTAGTATTTGGTGAAGGTATCAAACTGGATGAAGTTATGGAAATGATAGATTGCATGTTGGTGGGTAGGGTTTGCGTTAGAAAATACACATCATCTTGGTTGAAGAAATCAAATATAGAAATTTGGGGACAAATTATGGATAGCCTATTGTCAGTGGTAACTATGACCATGGGATGGTTTGCATTGAGATTTCACAGGCAAAAACATGCCTCCTGGGTCATGACTAGGTATTGGCCCATTGAAATGATGCCCTAAAATGTTGAAGAGATGGTTTCCCCTTTTTGATCCCATGTGAGAATAGTTGGGATCCGACCCCATATGGGTCAAATTGCCACGTTTAGCTCTATAATTCTAGACAAAGGATGTATTTAGGTGGATTGGGAATGATTTGGGGATATTTCTTGAGTATGATAAATATTTTTTAGAGACTAGAAAAATGTCTTATACACACATTTTGGTCCATCTCGACACCAAACCGATACCGGTGGAGAGTCTGAAGTTTCAATTGTAGAGTATCATTAGACTACATAAATTGGACTATGAAGGGGTCCCTTTTCATTATAGATGGTGTCATGATGTTGGACATCTCTACAAAGAATGCCTTATGATTGCCAAGGATAAGATAGAAGATGACATACCGGATGGGAAATCTTGACTCAGGACAGGCACTGAAGCTGTAAACCATATGCCAAAATCGAGCTCTATTTGTTTTCATAGAAAGAATTCCATGGAAAAAGTGAAGCAAGACTTTGTTACTCAGCCTCCAGCCCCGAGGGTTACTCAAGCGGGTGCATCTACAACCAGCCCCCCTCTAGGTATTGTCTCCTCTCTAACATCTCTTTCAACAAATTGTTTAAATGAGACTTTGAATCCCCTTTGTTTCAAAAAATTGCAAGCCCTCTTTCTCTTTGTCATTTTACTTCTATATCATGTGCCTCGATCTCCATATGTTCTTGTTTCTCGGCACCCTCTCCCTCCATCGCTATAATTTTGATAGAAACTACAGCTATTAGGGATGATAACTCATCAGATTCCAATACTAGCCACAAATATAAACTACGAGCTCTAGCTAAACCTTATGTTGTCATGGGTCGAGGCCTTGGCATATCGATTCATCTAAATTTGCCCAAGACATCACATGGAAGACAATCTTATATCTCAAAAACCATCCATAAGGTCAATATGGATGTTGCTAAAGGTAGGAAATTATCACTTGGAGGGGTTCTTAGAGAAATAGGCAACCCGGACCCGATTTCCAAATGAAGTCACTATATTTTAATTGTAGAAGGTTAGGTAACCCTGCCAAGAAAATAGCCCTTAGAAGACTATTAGAATTAGAAAAGGATGATGTGATATTCCTTCAAGAGACTCTTGGGATCAACTCACATATTTGTTCGCTTATGGAGGCATTGCGATTGGGCTGGACTTTCTATGCCTTAGATGTACAAGGTAGATTAGGACACATTGTTGTATAGATTGTAAATCGATGAAGTTTGTGAATGTATGGGGGAGGGGAGGAGTCCTAATGGCATAATGTTTCTCAAAAGAATTTGGGATGGATATTAAAATTGTTAATATCTATGGACCCCACCACAACTATGTAGAATTTTGGGAATCCCTTATGCACTCCTCGTTATTAATAAAGATAACATAATCCTTGTGGGTGATATCAACTTCTCCATGGGACATGTCGAATCTTGGAACAATCAAGCACATATAGACAACCTCTCGAATTTTTCATCCAGATGTTAGAGTCAAATAATCTCATTGACATACCTATAGTGCGTATCCAGCCAACCTGGAGAAACCAAAGAATTGGTGATGTCATGTTAGCCATAAGGATCGATCAATTTTTTATCAAAGAGTCTCCGATGAAAAAATTTGATATGATCCAGCAATGGGTTGGGTTGGGAGGCATCTCAGATCACTTTCCAATGTACTTAGAAATTTTGGGATTATCCCCAAAGCCTAAGACCCCTTTTAAATTTAACTCAACTTGGTTAAGAGATGAAGAATTCCATCAAATTGTAAAATAAACTTGGCAAGCAAACCCATTGAGTGAAGACCAATTGGTGTCTGAACCTTTTTCTAGAAACATGAACCTACTAAAGAAAAGGATGATAGGTTGGGAAAAGACCAAGAAAAACAGGGACGAAGAAACTCTCAGAGACATTGAGGATGAACTTCGCAAGTTAGAAGATCCAGTCAGCGGTGCACATGCAACAATAAAAGAAAAATCTCATATTGTTCATCTAGAATCTGAGAGGCTCAAGATTTTGAAGGATAGGGAAGAAAATCAGAGGCTTAAGAGAAGAGCCATATGGTTGCAACATGGAGATGAGAATACCAAATTCATTCAACAGTTCACCAGCGTCCAGAAAGAAATCAACACAATCTGGGTGCTCGAAGATGAAGAAGGTTCATCTATTCAATCTTTCAGAGGTCCTACAAAATTGGGCATATCACATTTCAAGCAATTATTTAAAGCACCTCACAAGGCCACACCAGCAGAAATTATAAATATTGCAGGACTTTTTCCCAGTTTTGTAGTTGAGTAGGTAGCTGAGGAATTAGATGAGTTGGTGACTATGGGAAAATTGGAAGTTGTGCCTAAATGGGTTACAAAAGATAAGAGTCCTAGCCTGGATGGCTGGCTTGTGGAATTATACTCAGCCTTCTTTGATCTGATTGGACATGATCTTCTCAAGGTCATTGAGGAATGTTGGGTGAATCACCGAATGTATGATGATTTTAATACAAGTTGTATTCCTTTATCCCAAAATCTTAGAACCCCAAATCCTTCAATGACTTCTAACCCATCTCTCTTTGTAATTGTATCTACAAGATCATGGAAAAAATCATTGCAAACCATATCAAGCCTATCCTTTGCAGCATATATCACAAGAACAATTCACCTTTCTACAAAATCGCCAGATCCATGAAGCTATAGGTATTTCTTAGGAAGGAATGCATTCTATGGAAACAAAACAATTGAAGGGTGTGATATTGAAAATTGATTTATCGAAGGCTTTTGACAAAACTAGTTGGTTATGTTTGAGGATGTTACTCACTCATTTGGGTTTTCCTCATGCTTTTATCAACTGGATAATGTGTTCTATATCTATTGTATCACACAACATCCTCGTCAATGGGTCTGCTTCCAATTTCTTTCATGCAAAACATGGACTCAGGCAGGGCTGCCCATTATCTCATTACTCTTTCTATTAGTAATGGATGGTCTGAGTAGATTAATCACCAAAGATAAGAATCAAGAAAGAATTAAAGGTGTTAGAATAACAGACAACATCATTTTGTCACATCTCTTATTTTTGGATGATATCATCATCTTCTTGAATGGAATGACCAATGACTCTTATGTGTTTAATACCACACTAATTATTTTTCAAAGCCACTGGAATGGTCAACAATCAAGAGAAGTGTATATTGAACACTTTTGGATGTTCTCAATTCAAAATCGACTATGCTCCTCAAAGGTTTCCATAAACTATACTCCTTTTTGAAGATGAACTTAACTATCTAAGATTCCACCTCAAACCCAACAGTTACAGAATTTCCAATAAGACGTGGCTAGTAGCTAAGGTTGAAAAAATAATAAATATCTGGCATCATCGATGGTTATCTCGAGAGGGACGCATTGTTCTTATCAAATCAGTATTAGAGGCAATTATTGTCTATTAGATGTCCTTGTCTTGGATCCCAAAAAGAATTATATCTAGAATTCAACAGTTAAGTTGCAAGCTATTATGGAGAGGTGACAAGGAATGTAGACCATTTGCATGTATAAAATGGGAACAAATTGCATTACCAAAGAAATGGGGAGGTTGGAGAATTAAGAATCTGGCTTGCTTTGCCAAGGCCCTTACAGTGAAAATGGGATGGAAGTTACTCTCCATAAAAAAATATCTGGACGGAAGTAGTCATAAAAAATCACATTCACCCGTAGTGTATTGATGATTGGATCAGGAGCCCCAACTGGA
>APFE030772938.1:0-10531 GCA_000404065.3 Pinus taeda | reverse complement strand
AAAAACACACACAACTCATGCTGCAAGATTATACAAGCAAATCTGAAAGCCGAGAGATGCTCTCCCCGTGTGGGTGATCATTTCTAATTATAGCAAAATTCGAGTGGCTTACATCAATTAAACAATGATTTTTCAAAGCGGTGATGCCCCTTCACATTCGAATTTGTATTATCCTTTCAAATCTCAGAAGCTAAGAACATCATTGTGAGACTTCAAGAGCCTATTATGATTACTAGTTTTTAGCTGGCATATTCTCGAGTAATAGTGTGTTGTTTTTTTTTTTTGGGGAAACCCATGAGAATATCACCAAACACCACTCAACACAACTTGAAAAACACACACAACTCATGCTGCAAGATTATACAAGCAAATCTGAAAGCCGAGAGATGCTCTCCTCGTGTGGGTGATCATTTCTAATTATAGCAAAATTAGAGTGGCTTACATCAATTAAACAATGATTTTTCAAAGCGGTGATGCCCCTTCACATCCGAATTTGTATTATCCTTTCAAATCTCAGAAGCTAAGAACATCATTGTGAGACTTCAAGAGCCTATTATGATTACAAGTTTTTAGCTGGCATATTCTCGAGTAATACTGGTTTTTTTTTTTTGGGGGAAATGGATGGTTCTATATAACGAAATCCACATAATCATGTTAGGCATTTAGAATACCATTTTCAATTAAATATTGAGCTTTGTGATCTTTAATTGGGAGTCAACATGAACACTTGAACATGGTATATGGTTTTATGGACAAATTCCTTGCATTCTTTTAGTTTTGAAGTTAGCATTTGCACATTGGACATTAGCTATTTCAGCATTGCAGTGAGCACTTATATGGTTTTATGGGAGCTGTATTTGAAATCAATCGTTCTTTCTGTGATTTGCTCCTTTGAATTTCTCTCTCGTCATTAATCGGTTCATCTTTTGTGGATGGCATCGTGGCTGCTGATTCATTGGAACCAACAGTATTCTTGTGTGCATTCAGAAGCTCCCTAAATGCCTCACTCGATACCAACAGTTCCTGATATTTCATCGTTTGATGAATCTCCCCATCTACCATCAACTACAAAAGAGAGAAACTTTAGTGTAGAAATTCAAAGAAAAATTGCCAAAGCTATGAGCATTAGATATGTTAAAATTACACGAGTTATAATTATGTGCAATCTGTTAAAAACTTCGTCAAAATGTTGTATACAAGCAAACAAACAGCTTCCACATGGCTAAGACAACTGTTTACTAACCAAAATAGCATCAAATGCAGGGAGAAAATCAACTTAGTGTGTTAGAAGGATTACTGTCTTGTTTGACAGTGCTCCCATTATGTATTCCTACACATCAAAACCCTTGATTAATAGGATCTGCGGAAGCTAAAGAAAATGAAAATCATTGCTGTATAAAGGTGCAACAAGCAAATTAGTAACAACTACATAATAACTTTTAAAACCTTTATATTAGAAGGAAATCGCCATATTAACCTTAAACAGGCTAGTAGGTGTATGAGCATAAAAAGCACTGAAAGGATCATCAAATAGACAAATATCAGAATCTTGATATAAGGCACGGGCAACCTGTATCAGCTGTTTCTGGCCACCGCTGAGATTGACACCTCTTTCTCCTATTTTAGTCTCATCACAGAAGGGAAGATTCTGGAGGTCTTTATCCAGCGAAGACTTGAGGATAACTTCCTGATATTTCTGCTCATCCATGGAACACCCAAATAATATGTTGTTTCGTACTGTTCTTGACAAATTTCATTTACCATAACAATCTTATAAACATATGACTATCATATTATATATATGCCTTACGACCAGGGCCATGCTACCCATTTTGTTGCAAAATCCATGATTCCGTGATTTCAAACAATAGAAACAGGATAAATCAGACTGAAAATAAAAAAATATAATCAGAGTAATGAGATTACCTGTAAATATTGCCATCCTTGTTCTGTAAACCACATCCGAATGAATGTTTTTGATATTTTGATTTAGAGCTGGGTCACTGACATTCTCAACGTGGATTGTGGAGTCTGGGCTGTCCGAAGGAAATGCATGCCACTAAAACACCACCGAAGGAAATGCATGACACTAAAACACCACCTGTTACTTGAAACTTGAAAGGTCTCACTTACGTATCTGGATGTTAAGATGGAACGGTTTGTATGGACCATGGCCCCTCCCATTCCTAAATTCAAATCAACGGCTCGTGATTATCCAATCGTCTAACACCACAATCGAATGGCACATATTTTAACACATCAGCACTTTAGGGAGTTTATTTCAGAGAGAAACGCCTTACGGCGTAAAAATATAATCAGAGTAATGAGATTACCTGTAAATATTTCCATCCTTGTTCTGTAAACCACATCAGAATGAATGTTTTTTATATTTTGATTTAGAGCTGGGTCACTGACATTCTCAATGTGGATTGTGGAGTCTGGGCTGTCCGAAGGAAATGCATGCCACTAAAACACCACCGAAGGAAATGCATGCCACTAAAACACCACCTGTTACTTGAAACTTGAAAGGTCTCACTTACAGCTGTTACTTGAAACTTGAAAGGTCTCACTTACAGGAAATGCATGCCACTAAAACACCACCTGTTACTTGAAACTTGAAAGGTCTCACTTACGTATCTGGATGTTAAGACGGAATGGTTTGTATGGACCATGGCCCCTCCCATTCCTAAATTCAAATCAACGGCTCGTGATTATCCAATCGTCTAACAACACAATCGAATGGCACATATTTTAACATATCAGCACTTTAGGGAGTTCATTTCAGAGAGAAACACCTTACGGCGTAAAAATTAAATCTCTACTTACCATTTCATATCTTTTCATAATTAAATTAAAATTGTAACCATTTAATATGTATTCGTAATTAAAATTGCCGAAAGCTAACACCAAAATAGAAATGCACATGTATACAACTATCCACTGCCCAATAATATTTATTGGACATAATGTGTCCAAGAAAAATAACTTGTCGTATACAACGTCTTCCAATCCCTGACCATCTAACGTATAGTGGCTTCTACTCCTATTCCAATAAAATCTTACAACTCTCTCTGCTTTAAATGTTTATTTAAAGTGATAAGGGGTAATTTATTGTTAACATTTATTATTATAATATATAATTAAGTTAATAATAGTGTGGATTTTAAAATAAATATATAAAAAAATTAATTTAATTACTCATAGTTATTAATAATATAATAGGGATTTCTATTCATTAATATTTTAGAATTTTTAAATAGTAAATTAAAAATGGATATTTATGTTTCTTGTTTCAATTAAATTGATTAATTAAAAAAATATTATATTAACAATTGTCATATGAAATGAGTTATGATTTTTTTTGGGTATTCATAAGTTATGTATCAGCTCATAATATTATAATGAAAACTTATTTAAAAATTAAGAATCTCCATGATAAAAATAGAGTGAATCTCCAAGACCAAAAATCTTGTAAAATATTTTTTTAAATGTGTATATGTTTGACTTATATATGAATTTATTTATTTTGTTTATAATTAATAATAATAAATAATATCATAATTGATTTTTTATAATTAATAATAATAAATAATGTTATAATTTAGTTGTGTTTTTTAATTTTAACAATGTGATATGTATCATAAAATACATATTTTGTTATTTATGATAAATAGATAATTATGAGCATTTACCAATCATTTAATTTATAAGATTATAGTACTGTATAGTTTTAAAAAGTAAATAATTAGATATTCATTATACTATATTTTCTCTTTATCTATTTGATTATTCAATGTTTAAATTATTACCGTAACATTTTTTTTGACTGTCACATTTTAAATATTGATAGTCTTTTAAAACCTAAGAATTTATTTTTACTTGTCTTATTAGTCCCTTGTCACGTGCGACATAGGACTATAGGAATCAAGTTTTTATTATTTACATTAAACTATTCACAGATAACCTAAAGTTTTCCAATGAAATATGATTGTTAACCTATCAAATACCAGCATTCCTTTTTTATGGCCAATAAAAATTTTAATCATATTATTTGGCCTCTTCTCGAGATGAAGAGGCATAAAGCTTGGTTAAAATGATTTGATTTCATTAATATTTCCAAGACCTAAACTAATGCTAGCATTAGTCCCTTGCAAGAAATATTTGGTTTGCATTGTTGGAGCATGAAATCTTTGATCCACTTCTTTTGATGGTTAATCGAGAGTTGGGGTGTTATTTTCTAGAGCTTACACTGCCAGGACATCGGCGGGTCCTACAACTTCAATAAGTATTGCTTGCATCAGGACATTTACGGGTGGAGGCTTAGTAAGTTCTTACTATACCTATCTGTTTGTCGCGATAAGGCCTATATATCCAACTAAAACCCATGAAATAGAGTTTGTGTGTTGGGTTGGGCCTACCTATTCAATAGTGAGAATTCCTAGTTGACTCAAAGGAGAAGACTTTGATTGGGCTATAAAGATTCAATGCCTGCATGTTTAGGTCATAATAAGTATATGTGCAGATGAAGATTCACATTTTGAGAGAGCTTGTAATTTTATTTTATTTTTTTACTTATAAAACTTCCATTTATAATGAATAAATGGAATATAATTATTTTAATAATTATACTATAGAATTAAAAAAAAATACTATTACTATATATTCCCTTCATTAAATTATGTGAATATAAGTGGAGGAAATGTATTAAACATTTCATGATTTAAGTGTATTGAAATCCACCATTTCTGACCCTTAGACATTTGTTCACAGTAGAGTCTGACTTTTAGACATTTTTTCACAGCCAAGTCTGACCGTTAGACATTTGTTCATAGCCAAGTTACGTACATGTGTGGGAAAAACATGAAATACATGTTACAACGATAAGCAATCTTGACCACAACAGGTATTACAACCATGCACGAGTAAACAAGTATGTTAGAGGAGAGGGTAAAGTGTATGTAAAGAATATATGCCTTCCAAAGCAATGCTTAGCCATGCCCATCAGCACAATACCGTTAGAGGGAGAGTAAAGAATATATGTTTTCCATAACCATCAACACAGTACAGGTAGAGGGAGAGAGCACTCGGAGAAGACAAATCTCTCTGCTTAGCCTTGATTCATGCTTTATCACATGGAAAGGCATGGACACTAATCGATAGACTTGATTATACCGATTAGTATTTTTGGGGAGGTCACTTCACATGTGGGGGATTGTTTACTATCGACCCTATCGGATACCTCCTACTGCTACTGAAACAACGTCTGGCATCAACCCCAGGAATGACCAACAATAGGATAAGAGGAGTTGTCTCTTATTCTAGGTGTTGCTCTGATTCATGGGTTGCCCCAGTGATTTGAATCATAACTGATAGCCCACCCTCCTTAAGGTGTATCTGAGTTGGGTATGTTGCTAGCTTCTATCCCCTGGTTCTGGGCTCACTGTTAGGAGCAACTCCAAGATTATAATTCATCTAGTTCTAAGAGCCTTGCTTACAATATAACTTTTGTAAAGGAGGATTACAACTGAGTAGCTTGTCGAGAGATCGAAACAAACCTCCCTCCTTCTAATAGTTCCCAATACTACTACTTCATGCACCATTTGGGAGTGAACACCTGTAACAGAAAAGATAAGGGTAACTAAGGTAGAGGACTAGGTACAAAGTAAGGAGTCAAGGCTGCGCGAGAAAATTTAGAGAACTTTATTTTGCAAGGTATCCTAGGTTTTCAAATATTAAAAATATTCAATTTTGTTCAATAATGGATGAGGAGTCAGTTGATATTTCATTCCTCTCCACGAGGGTGGTAGCGTCACGACTTGTTTTAGATATTTAAATTACGATAAACGAATTTATTGCAGGAAGCGTTGTAAATTTACAATAGTTCACTACTATATCGTGTCTTTTTTAAATCAAAGAAACATTAAAAATTGACCATTTTCAATAGAAATTGTAAGTAGAATAAGGGTTGAGGCAGAGCTATAATGTGAAAAACTATTTCTGGTTATGATCCCTTTGTACAAGAGGACCTAGGATGAAATTTTTTCTGGAAGAATCAGAGGAGTTGTATTAATTTGAAATGGAATCTCAACTATATCATATAACATCAAAGAAATGAATGTGAGCTAAAGATGGCTCATAAGGCATGACATTGAAATCATAGTCCAAAGAAGGTTAGTTTCAAAGACGGTCCACAAAACATGATACCAAAACCACAAATGATGTAAGTATTGGAGTCACATCAACCTAAGTACAGTTATATAAATTTTGATAATATCCTTCCTTCTCATTGATATAAATATACTAATGTCCTTTCCCCTCAGTCACCTGGAACATAAAGAGTGACTTAGACTATACACCTTGCTTGGGTATCTAGCTAGTATCCTTAATTTAGCTGCCTGGAACATGAAGGGTAACCTAGATCGTACACCTTGCCTGTCATTCACTGGTATCCTTAATTTAGACATATGAAAAGAATATGGGATGAACATTAGTTCTTGACATTTCCCCTTGGGGAATACAAAAGTTTCTCTACAGCCCAGTTGGGGAAAAGCACGAAACTAAAAGAAAAATCTACATGTTATTTAAGCATATTTACTATTTAATTATTATACATACATGAGATATGAAGTCATTGAGATTTATCATTCAATTCTTAATGTAGATCCATACATGGAATGAAAATACATTGTGATTTGTGTAAGTCAGATGGCTACTTGACTAGATTGGGATTGCAAAGACTAGATTGGGCTTACAAAGGTTGTCTCCATTGTGGTTGCTTTCTCATTGCTCGCATTGTTCCCACTAGAAGAGGGAGAGCCAACTTTCCACCATTAGCGAAAGAGAAGACCCTTATCGATCCAACATATGTGGGAGACGTGTGAAGGCTATCCTAATAACCAGATAATAGATTTACAAAGAGGCGTGGAGGCTATCCTAATAGGGAGAGAACAAATTTACAAAGGCACGGAAATTTTCTGTAGAAAGTTGCAACACATCTTTGTGAACAACTTTAGAAGAGCATAAAAAATTGTTGCAGAAACCTACAATGCAGCTTTGTTCTTACATAGCACTTATCTTTCCATTTACCATTTTGTCTATTTGAAATTGTTGAGTCTGTTCTTGGTGTATGCTTATTGCGTAAGGAAGTGGTTAACCAACCAACGGTTGAATGGTCATGACATATAATGACAACCCCCTTCCCCACCACTTAAGGAAGAGGAATTTTACACCCTTCTTACACACACATTTTTAGTATTTTCTTCTGTATACATAATTGATGCAGAAAATTGCATAGGTGCGAAGAGCGATTCTTACCTGGAACCAAGGTGGGTGGCGTCTAAATACCTTAAATCCTAGAACTATTCTAGAGAAAAGTAAGCCAAATACCCATTAATTTCGACAAGTTTAAGAATATACACATGAAGGGTGTACTAGGGACTCAAGTACTCCATAAGCAGGTAGATCAATCCATGAAATTGCCAAATAATGTCCTAAAGAGAGGCAGAACCACAAAAATATCTAGTTATGGCACAAAGAGATTGAGTTGGTTAAATGGATCAAAGTATTTGGGATCTTATAGATGAGTTCGTTGAAGTACAAGATCAGTGTCAGGATTCTTAGGGAGATAGAGCTTATCTAATAGTGGAGATATCACAGATGTAGACAAAGAGGGATATTACTATCAGTCAGAAAGACACACTGATCCAGGAGAGACACGGATCATTTGCATAATCTACAAAATAAACAGTTGTTGAGCCTGTAGACTATGTATATCTATCTTGAAAACTAGAATATTGATCTTGATCAATTGGACCTAGAAGCTCTCGATCAATAAATACTTCATAAAAAGGTGAGCTCAAGAAATCCACTGAAGGGTTATAATTTTCTCACAAGGAAATAAGTGCACTTTCGCCTAAATGGATAGAAGGTAGTCTCCTTAAGGGTTATAATTTTCTTGCAAGGAAGCAAATCAATTATAGGTAGGAAAGAAAATGTGTAACCTTAGTGAATGACATCTATCAAAATGCATGTCAACATATTGCCATACAGTCCCAACTTAGGGTGATTTTTTATCATCCAATGCCTATCTGGTTATTTCGGAAGCCTAGAATGCACTTTATTTAGTACGTATTCTTTACCCTTTATGTTGTCGCTATTTCTATGTTCCACATACTCATTCAACATTATACTTGTATATTTACATATATAATAGCATTATACTTTTTTTTCTATAGATTTATAATAACCTACTCATGCTATTATACATTGCTTGCTACATATTTCTAGTTACCTACTCATTCATTTGTAAACAAAAACATATTACAGGGTTTCCTAGGAAAATCCATAATCGAACATTTTCACTAGGTTTTTGATCTATTAAACATGCCCTTTTTATAGCATTTCTAGATGATTATAGGGTTCCATAATAGCCATTCTAGATGATTACAAGGTTCCATAATAGCCAGTCGTCGGAAGGAACTGTTGATTAATCCATTTCAAAATAGTATTAATATCATTATTTTCATTAACTAATGTAATATAGAGGTCCACGAATAGAGATTTATGCTCCTTGCTTGGTAGGGACTTGTTGCTTAGCAACAGTTCTTGTTTTATATATTGCTAATATAGATTTTTCATATACATAATTTGTTTCTTTCTTTGCCACATGAGCTTGACAAGTACTAATGTAGCTTTTCTCTTTTCTAACTCCTATCAACTTTTTCCATACTAAATACATGTTATGTTAATTTTTTTAAATACATCATATTTGGTCCACATGTTAATTTTATTACTTTAAAGTAGTCATATTAAGTCATGAATTGTTGTTTCTTATACAATATGGGTATTTTATATGGCCATTTTGCATCGTTGATTCTTTTAAATTAGCCTTGGGCCTATTTGAAATATCCATAACTACCTATCAAGTAGTTCATTTGGTTGAATTTTAAAGGAACAAATGTTGCACCCACTTATTTATGAATTAAAATAAGCCATTATTTTTGTATTGTTTCATAATTGTGAAGCACGTCCTAAATGAGAAGAAGGCAACATTTAGTTTAGTCTATCTGATTATAATAATGATAGATAATGATGAAGGAGGTTTCAACCATTTACATTTGCTACTTTTTGTAGTGATAGAGATATTTTATCCATCATTGTTTCATATTCAATCTAAGTCTATTGGTAAAATTAGCATGTTTAAAATTTTTAAATTCTGTGAATTAGGAAAAGAAATTAAAAAATAAAAATAAAATCTCGAATGTAAGCTATAAATTATATTTTCATGGATCCCATACATGATAAAACCTAAATCCACCATCACCAACTAAACAAATTCCCAACCATAGACTCCAATCACCAACTGGAGATGCAAACCTTGACATAGAAAATGATATTGAACCACTAAGATACCTACATAGCCCTTTTAGATGAATCAAATAGCAATCATGCCTTTCCCTCCCTACATGTATTGAGACCATTGTATCTTTGACTATGCATTTCCATAGGAAATTATTTGATTTTTTTTTACATAGGGCTAGGAAGTATGAATACTATAGGGCATAATTAGATATGACAAATGTGATACATTTGCAAATTTCAAATAGGACCTCGAGACATTTGTTTATTGAATATAAAATTGACCAGTGCCCTTCTATGAAAAAGAAGTGTGTTTACTTAGAATAGTGCACATGAAAATTTGTTCTAAACCTTACAATCTAAGATCTAGAGGGCTTGAATGCTAGGAGATGGGGAGAGAAAATATCAAATTTTCTAAGAAACTAATCATAAGAACACTGATGAAAATGCAAGAAATAAATATACCACAAAACTATGAAGAGAGAGAAAGAGTTGGAGAAGAAGGATTCCGTTAAGAAGAACCATTAGGTGTAGTGAAGCTAATTTTTGCACCTCTCTTACCTATCCTCCACTCTCTTCCTCTTTCCTTATTCTAAGGTATTTTTTGATGAATTCAAATTTGATTAGGTCTAAAACACCCAACTGCATAATATTTTATTAGGGATGTGGAGTGTAATTAGACCTGGCCTTCAAGGTTTAATATGAAGATGAGGTTATGAAATTTCCCCTTTCTTCCATTACCTCAAATTGCATTTCTTTTACCACCATCATCTTTTTCTCATCAAGAGATTTCCATCGACATAAATTTCATCTCACTTGGAGCTCTAGGCACAAAGTTATGACCGTTTTAATATATGCTCATTAAGGGCAACATCAACACCTATACAAGCCACATAATTGACAAATGGAAACATTCGGTCATGTGTCACTCATATGCTAGTCCATGTCTATTGACAGTCTATAATGCTATTTTTTATAAAAGGTGAATTTCAATCTCTCCATTTTTCAATATCTTGGTATGCCATTAGTTGTCCTATTATCCCGATATATTGGTATAATAGTGATCATGTGATCAAAATTATGCTCAAAAATGAAATTGTTAGAATCTTGTTAAAATCAGCTTCAGATCAAAGAGCTCATCATTCTCATTCCAATGATTTGAACAACACTTAAA
>APFE030772937.1:0-14708 GCA_000404065.3 Pinus taeda | reverse complement strand
CTATCTGAATCCCCTAGGGGAGGGCATAAACTTCATTATGGTTGTTTGTCATGCATCTTAAGCTCCATGAATACTCTGTAACTTCAACTTACTGGGAGCCATACAACATCTATCCCCCTTCTTGTTCCACGACCTACTTTATTTTATATTTAAATATTAGTAACACAGTAATATAGTAATATATGTATATATATAGATATATATTTTTTTAATTTTAAAACTATATTAAAAAGTGGGATTGTATGAGTATAAAACTATATTAATATAATTTTCATTTTAATTTAGAGTTTAATCATTATATATAATTTGAATAATTAATTTTATATCTATGGATTTGAGGCAAGGCTTTTGAATATATCATTTGCTATGGTAAAACCATAGTTTATGTCTTTATATAAATATGAATTATAATTTATTAAAAGAATTATATATGATATCAAAATATGTGATCAAAAACATATTTAAATATTATGTGAAAAGTACACAAAAATTTCAAATATGAGACTAAATTGATACTAGAATTTTAGCTTTGATATGGGGGCATTTAGTGTGGCAACATAAAAGGTTTGAATTCAATGTTTACAAAGTACAAAGTATTTGGTGCAGCCAATTCAAATTGAATTTAGACGTAGAATTTTAGCTTTGATATGGGGGCATTTAGTGTGGCAACATAAAAGGTTTGAATTCAATGTTTACAAAGTACAAAGTATTTGGTGCAGCCAATTCAAATTGAATTTAGACGTAACAAATTTGACTTCAATTTCAGTGGGACGAATTTGAATTGACTTTCTTTTTTTTCGATGCAACAAAAGGTGGAGCGGTTAGACCAACTAAGTTCTTGATGCAGCAAAATCAAAATCAAGAGTGAGAAAAGTGCTAAAGAAATAGGCAATTTATGGGAAGAAGCAGCACATAATAAAATTGTTTTTATTAAATTTATTAATTAAGAGAAAAAATGCGGGGCATAATTCTCTATTAAATCTCTACCATCCACGTAATAGTACTTCATAATTAAATTAGAATTTTGAAAACTCCGTACACAACTATCAAGATAAAAATGCATGTGCATCCAGGCGGAGTTACAACCTGCTATTTCCCTCTATTTCCATAGAATGGAATGGTTCCCACTATAAATCCACATCAAGTCCTTCGCATTTTCATGTGTATCTCTTTGCTTTGTTTTGTTGCTGCTTCTTTGGTTTCTCTATTTGCCATCCATTTTGTTTGCAACTTTCGTTTTTTTTTTTAATTTGCCATCCACTTTGAGATGGAAAATGGGGGGAGTTGTGAAGGTGCCGAATGGTGGCTCTATGTCCTCCTTTTTAGAAATAAGGGTTTGTTGGATTCTCAGGATATTTTTGCTGTGTTGGGTCAGTGGCCTCTGTATGTTGCACTGCTCATCGCTGCTGTTTTGGCGTCCTGGTTGATGCCGGGAGGCTGTGCGTGGGGTGGAAGACACAGGAGGTCTGGCCACGTTCCTATTCCCGGTCCCAAAGGATGGCCCATTATTGGAAGTCTAATTGACATGAGCATCGGTCTAGCTCACCGCAAGCTCGAATATTTGGCTCGTATTCATGGTGCCACGAAGCTTATGGCCTTTAGCTTAGGCTCCACGCCCGCCGTTATTACATCGGATCCTGAAGTGGCCCGAGAGCTGCTCAACTCCCCTCATTTCGCCAACAGACCCCTGAAGCAATCTGCGCAGCAGTTATTGTTCGGGCGGGCCATTGGCTTCGCACCCAATGGGGATTACTGGAGGCTGCTGAGGAGAATTTCTTCTACGCATCTCTTTTCTCCGCGCAGAATCGCTGCCCACGAGCCTGGTCGCCAGGCTGATGCTCTGGGAATGCTCGTTGATATCCAAAAGGAATGTGAGTGTAACGGTGTTGTAAGGGTTCGAGCACACTTGCAAGGGGCTGCGCTGAACAATATCATGGGCAGCGTCTTTGGAAGGAGGTTCGATATGTCATGTACTTCTACTTGTGAAGAAGTGAAGGAGCTGCGGGAGATGGTGGATGAGGGTTTCCAGCTGTTGGGAGCGTTCAACTGGGCGGATCATCTACCATGGCTGCGACGGCTGGACCCTCTTCGAATCCATGCTCGTTGCGCCCGCCTGGTGCCGCGTGTGAGAGCTTTCGTTAGAAATATCATCGAAGAGCACCGACGTGCAGAGCGGAACAGCGAAACGGGTGATCAATCCGATTTTGTTGACGTTCTGCTGTCGTTGCATGGAGAAGATAAGCTAAATGAGGAGGATATGATCGCTGTTCTCTGGGTCCGTACTATCCGTATTTTCACACTCTCATCTATGTATCTCTGTATTTTAGTTAAATTTTCACACTCTGATCTGATCTATCTCTCTGTATTTTAGTTTAGTTTTTTCCCACTCTGATCTATCTATCTCTGTATTTTTGTTTTTTCACACTCTGATCTCATCTGATCTATCTCTGTATTTTAATTTAGCGTTTTCACAGCGGAAGGAATTTATGAATGAGGTGAGTTTGCTTGAGTCTGGCGAGGGACATTAACTAAGTTTGTTTCTAATTTCTTTATGTATGCATGCAGGAGATGATTTTTCGCGGCACAGACACGACAGCTCTGCTCACAGAGTGGACCATGGCAGAACTGGTGCTGAATCCGGATGCTCAGAAGAAAGCTCAGGCAGAGTTGGACGCAGTAGTGGGGCGAGAGCGCAGCGTGAAGGATTCAGATATCCCTAACCTGCCCTACGTGCAGGCTGTGGTAAAGGAGGCGCTGCGAATGCATCCGCCTGGACCGCTCCTATCATGGGCACGTCTCTCCACTGAAGATGTGAACATGGGCGATGGAATGTGTGTTCCGGCGGGCACGACTGCCATGGTGAATATGTGGTCGATTACTCACGACCCCAGCATTTGGGAATCACCTCAAGAGTTCCGTCCGGAGAGGTTTGTGGTGTCGGAAGGCGGGGAAGACGTGGATGTAAGGGGTAATGATCTGAGGCTTGCGCCTTTTGGTGCTGGTCGTCGTGTGTGCCCGGGAAAGGCTCTGGGCCTTGCCACTGTTAACCTCTGGGTGGCTAAGCTCCTCCATCATTTTCAGTGGCTTCCTCATGCTGAACATCCAGTTGATTTGTCCGAGGTTCTTAAGCTGTCCTGCGAAATGGCTCATCCTCTTCGTTGTGTTCCCATCATACGGGTGCCAGCTTTCACTAGCTAATTAAATCCTCCCCGTCTACCTGCTAATTGCAGTACCTCCTGTTCTGTTTCTGTTTGTCAGTATTACTAGGCACTATATATGCGTCGATGCCGTCTCCCATTATGTATTTCGATTGCAGCAGGGCAGTATCACTAGGCACTATATATGCGTCGATGCCGTCTCCCACTATGTATTTCGATTGCATGAGCGGGCACTATCATGCAATGCCGTTCAATCTTTAGCTGTCCAGTTATATGTATTTCGATTATAAGTGTTACTTTTTCTGACCCATCGTCGTCATATGAGACTATGTGTCTCTGTTTGGTTATTGTGATCGATGGAACGAACGATGGATGGTCGTTTTGAGTTTGAATAATGGTGAGCTGCACATTAAATTTTTGACAATAAAGATGAGTGACCCCGGATATTTTTGCATTGTTTGTTTCTATTGGATGGATTTTTGGACTCTTTCTTTTTTTTTTACAGTAAGTCAACAATTTTATTTGTTAAATCATAAATTACATTACATGGTGCAATTTTATTTGTTAAACAACACATACATATATATATATATATATAAAGTTACTTATACGAACGAAGATCTTTGTTCATTTATTGTTTATGTACCTGCACGTTCAGAAATCTCTGCCCAACATTTCGTACGGCGAGTCGGAGGCAACCTCGATCTGTCCGAACAATGCGCACCCATTTTTCTTTTTAAGCTATCCACATGGCAATTTTACAAATATTAGTCTAGTTAAAATTGCAGCTTCCCCGTTTCAAAGAAAGTTTATGCTTTTTAAAACCATGGGAAATGCAAACACTTTGAATCAGTTTGACGTATGTAGAACATTAAGCTTCAGTCCATGGATGTGAGCACTTTTGTGGCATTGTTTTTACTGGATTTTGCTTTTTATCATACAGCATATTTTGAGTGGTGGATTGATTTTTATTTTTGGTTGTGGAAGTGTAAAATTAAATTATATTGTACATTACAATTTTGTTTACATACTTTATTTAACAACATGTTTCAATTTTGTTCACATATTTTATTTAACAACATGTTTTGTGCGGTTGATTTTTTATTTTTGGTTATTTATTTAATGCGGCGGATTTTTTTTTTATTTTTGGTTATTTAATTATACAACATTGTACATTACATTCTTGACCGAGCTGCTTTTCAAAAAAAATTGCAGTCACAATATTAATACTTATACTTATCTAACACTGGAGTGTGATACTTTACTTAACCTCTTTGCCTTCAAGCAACCACATTTAAATGATAACGCTATACAACTGGACTTTCAATTTTTTATTGCCTACCTTTTATTAGTTTATTTTTTATTATTATGATGGGAAAATGAATTAACTAACATCCAGATGGAACAACCTGGCATCAATCTTTCTCGGAACCTGGAAAGCACTGTACAAGGATGGAAGATCATGAAGTCAATGATTCGCTGTGCCAATATTTTTCCAAATACAACATCATGTAAGTACATTAATAAATGACATTTTGATTTTCTCATTTTAATGTGGTTATGTGAAAATTGTTAAAATTGGAATGGTTTTAATGGAATGCTAATATGAAAACTTGTTAAAGTTGGAATAGTTTTAAAATTTTTTGGTGGGGTTACAAATTTTGTTTAAGGTTACAACATATTTTGATTTTCTCATTTTAATGATGATGATGATTGTTAACGTCCACTGAGAGCGGTTATGTGAAAATTACTAAAATTGGGATGGTTTTAATGGAATGCTAATATGGAAACTTGTTAAAGTTGGAATAGTTTTAAAATCTTTTGGTAGGTTACAAATTTTGTTTAAGAATACAACATATTTTGAGTGGTTGATTGGTTGCCTACTTTTTATTAGTTTATTTATTATTATTATGATAGGAAAATGAATTATCTAACAGCGAGATGGAACAGCGTAGCATCAAACTTTTTAGGAACCTGGAAAGCTCTGTTAAAAGGATGGAAGATCATGAAGTCAATGATTGGCTCTTTAATATTGCCAATGTTTTTCCAAATACAACATCATATACAGAATTTTCATTTTAATGTGGTTATGTGAAAATTGCTAAAATTGGAATGATTTTAATGGAATGCTAATATGAAAACTTGTTAAAGTTGGAATAGTTTTAAAATCTTTTGCAACTTTGGAATTCTAAACAATTTTAATTTTCTATATAGTATAGTTATTAAAAAATAATTGAAATTGTAATATATATTATGGATGTTTACCATTTTTATTATTTTCTTTCTTTTATATATTTAAGTTATAAATTTCAAAATATAATGTTACAATTTTATTATTATAAAAACATATATAATTTAATCTTAGGAAAAAGTATTTAAAATAAATTCAAAAACAAATCAAATCACGTGTAAACTATAGCTCATATCAAATTGCAAAATTAAATTCCTAATAATAAGAATAAATGTTAAAAATCGCTGTGATGGTGTGCTACTATGTGTAGGTGAAGAATAACTTATAGTCTTTAAAAATAACGCTATTGTCACAAATGATTATAACTAAATTTTAATATTACATTATAATTATTATAAATGGTAGGTTACAAATTGAAGTTTTCAAGTTAAAATTAGAAATATCATTCATCCAATTTACTCCCCCAACAACATAAATTAAATGGCTCATAAAAGTATATAAGCATCAATTAATGGTATGCACCAAGACCCTTACCTCATAATATATGTCACTCTTCATAAAGATTAACTAAATTATAACCTTATTTTGATTTTGATTTTTAGTTTTAGTTCAAGCATACAACATATTTTTTCTAGTTGGTTTTTATTTGAAGCGCACAACAATTTTTGTCTCCTTTATTTTTATTTTTGGTTGTTGAAGTATACTACTAAATTGCATTGTATATTACAATAATGACCCAGGGGCATCATGCTATATTCTTTTCAGTCATTTGAATGGTTTTCAAAAGAATTTCTCATAGCCACATATTAATATTTATATAGCAATTCATTTAGCTTAATATTAATATTTATTTGATATCAAGATCATGCAAATACATTTAAATTATAAGGCTATACATGTGAAGATTCAGTTTTTACTCTATTTTTTATTAGTTTGTTATTCATGTAAATGATCCGAAAATGAATAATCAAACAACAAGATGAACAACCTGGCACATATGTAAACCACAATGCAATATTTCTCGGGATGTGCAAAGCTCCGTGCAAGAATGGAAAATCCTAAAATCATTAAGTCAACGATTAGCTTCCTCCAAGGTGCTTAATATTCGTCAATATTTTCCCAAACACAACATCATGTAAGTACATTAAGAATTGGCATTTTTTTTCTCAATTTAATGTGGTTACTCAAAAATAGCTGAAATTGGAATGCTTTAAATGGAATGTGAACATGGAGACTTGTAAAACTTGGAATAGTTTTAGAAAAAAATGGAAGTTTGGAATTCTAAAGAATCTCACTTCTCTATGTAATATGGTTATTGAAAAGTGATTGAGATTGTAATATTTTTATTATCTATTCTTACATTTTTGTTATACGGTTTTTTAGTTTTTATTATATTTAAATGATAAATTTTAAAAATATTATTACAATTTTATTATTAAAAAAAATATAATTTAATCGTTCAAAATAAATTAGAAAACATATTTAGACACTTTTTAAACCATAGTTTATGTCAAATTACAAAAATAAATTCCTAATAACGAGTATAAATGTTAAAAATGGCTATCTATGATGTGCTATTGTGTAGGTGAAGAATAACTTATAATCATTGATAAATAAAGGCATTACTATAAACGATTATCGCTAAATCTTAACATTTATATTATAATAATTATAAATAGTAAATTACAAACTTGCTAAATCTTAACATTTATATTATAATCGTTATAAATAGTAAATTACGAAGTCAAGTTTTCCAGTTAAATTAGAAATATCATTCACCCCAATTACTACCCGAACAATATAAATTAAGTAGCTATAAAAGTCTATAGGCATCAATTTACGATAGGCATCAAGACACTTACCTCATAACTATATCACATTTCCAATGATTAAGAAAATAATAAAAATCAACTAAATTACAACCTTATTTAAATTAGTATTATTAATTATGAAGGAATTAATATGTGAGTAGATTTATAGAAAAACATGCAACGAGATTCTGAATCTCCATCATGGATATTTTTGACCTATAAATAAGCATTGCTACAATACCATTGGTCAAAATCATGTCTTTTCAATACCATATGCCCAAGGCATCATAATTAATTTCACACTCTAAATCATATATATATAATTGAAAAGTACAAAGAACATTACTACTTTTGAAATAAATCTGAAGCCTCTCTCTATGTCTAGTGCTAAAAACATTCCTTGAATATCACTAAGGTTAAATCCCTACTATTATCCTATTAATTTTTGGGGATTAAACTAAAATTATAAAAGACTTATTCCAAAATAGATCCACTTATTGGGATGACTAGATGAACATTTGCTTAACAAAAGTGACAAGGCCATCACCATCAACGTCATATTAAAACAAATATTATACAAGGAAAAGTAGCAAGGTCGCAAAATCTGTGGTAGGAGGATTATATTCAAGATAAAAGGAGAGAAATTTTAGCATCAGTGCTCTGGCAGAGATAAATATGTTTTTGAAGATAGAACTATTTCTAAAAAGATAGACTCTCTAACAAAGATATTTAGGGAGAGCATTCCATATAGCTTCGAGGGAGGATTTGGTTTGAAGGGAGCCCATAAAGGATTTATGCCATATGAGATTTTTTTTTAGATATTTGGAGGCCACTGGGTTCTAGGGAAAGAGGACTAATGGCAGTGTCCCACACCGCCATTATGCATGGAAAAGAAAGAAAAGGACAAGGAATTGATTCCTCCAATTTCTCACAAAGTGGACATCTTGAATGACCAACTATGCCACACTTTTGAATATTTTCTGAAGCTAGATTTCTTTTATGCCTTAGGAGCCAACGAAAGGTGTTTACCTATGGAATTGCATCTACCCTCTAGATATTGTTGCATATAATGGATTTCAAAGGAACCTCAGAATTGAAAAGAATATTATTATAGCCTTCTCTAACAAAGTAGAAGGAAGATTTCCAACCCAGCTTATCAATTGCATATTGGATGAGCGGAGCACATCTAACACATTTTCTTTTCATAATTTCTCCGGTTGGTTTTAGAATGTCAAGGACATCATCCAACTTCTAGCCTTTGCAAAGGCTTGCAACATCCCAATCCATAAAATGGGCAAGGGTCACTATACATGCCTAGCTTAACTGCTCCATCAAGGGTTGAATGTTCTCATCCTGGCACAACGGAAGGCGCCTAAAAGTGAGTCTTCCTAAAGGTTGATTTTATTTACACTACATGGAATCAAAAAAAGATGGTCTTTTGTTAACAAGGACATCAAAGCAACCAGTTTCCAGATCAGCGATCCTTTGGTTACTGTCCCATTCGTAGAATGATTATCATTTGCTTGTATATACTTTGCTTGTAGGACTTGTGGCCACCACAAGTCAGGCTCAGTTTTAAGCTTCCAATATAGCTTTCCCCCCATCGCAATATTAACCAAAGTGGTATCCAAAAAACCTAATCCATCATGCATATTCAGAGCTTGGATAGAGAGCCAATTTACTAAATCAAAATTTTTGGTGTCTGATTTGCCCCCTTCCTACATAATTTATTTTAGGTAGACTCCCATTTGGTGCAGAACATATTTGGGAACCAGAAGAAAAAATGATTGATATATGGGGATGACTCAAAGGACCTCTTTAAATATTACCATTCTTCTTGCAACATTGAGACAACAAGCTCCCTATCTCTCCAATTTATTTTTAATCTTGTCTAGAATGTGCTCCCAGTATTTGGGGGACATTTTTAGAGGTATATTGGAATGTATACATATTAGAACTCTTGCCAACCTCCAATGACTTTATATCCTAAAACGTTTCCAATTTTCCTCTGCTTATGTGTAGATGTATTCCATGTGAAGATATGACTTTTGAAAACATTTGTTAAACCCCTAGAAGTAGAGAGGAATCTATCAAATACCATTTTAAATATTTTTGCAATCAACAGAGAGGTTGCCCCTAGCAGAATAGTATCATCCGTAAATTGAACATTATGGGGTTTAGATTCGGGGCCTGAAGACTGTGGGCCCTATCCATCCTTGAGATGAGCTTTTAAGGAGCCAGTGCATATTTGGGTTGTTGTTTATTTGATCATTTTTTCCTTTTGGATTGCTTCCATTGATCATTTTGTTCTTCTTGTTGTTCCCGATATACTTGCATTTTTGGGAATTCTTTGGAAAAGTACTCATATTCATGCCATACTTTGTATTTGAAAGGTAGTTGGTCGTAGTCCACTTCCTACACATGAGTCTAGTTATCCATACAAAAATTGATTGCCATTGAAATTCCTTCATCTTGATCTACCTCCACACATCTTCTTGCACAGGGAAAGAGTCCATCTCTGGGTTCTACACAGTCAACATAATTTCCTAATGAATTTCCAATCAGTTTGAACGTAGCATCATTCCAATAGTGGGGAGGAAAGTAGGGGAGTTTAACTAGAATGATATTGTGATATGGATATCACATTCCAGATTAAAATTAGGTTTCCAATGATCAAGGTAGAAAACTCAGGCTCCCATAAAATATGGTCCACATCTGAATATCAGATCCCAATCGAATTTGTTCTCAAAATAAAAGGTAAACAAGCCCTTATTGCAGAAGGAGGAAACAACTTCACCTGAGATGAGGGACTTCCAATTCTTCTCAATCCAGGTCCAAACAGTGTGGGGTGAGGGCCATATTCCCCAGAACTGACTAATCAGGTCATGATATGCAAGTTGGAGTGCTCAGATTTGGGCTTGAGGGGAATTGATCTCCACTTTTGGGATGTCATTTGGCTTTTTCACAAAGCGGGAGGGACTAAAATTTTGAAATTTTGGGCCATTGGAAACTAGGGAATTAAATGTTGTGATCTCCTTCCCAAAGGGGGTTTTATGGGCCAACTCACCCAAGGATCCTGCAAAACCCAGAACTTGACAACTAACTAGAGCAATTAGAACTTAAAAAGAGAATGTTGAGAGCAGAGATTGCCTATGTGAAAATCACGACGATGGGATATGATAGAATGCTCAGGCACACAAGCCGAAGCCATTAGCTATGATTGTACCCTCCATCACTTTTGTAACAAAAAAAATCCATCATTTTTTAGTAATTTAAAACTAAATATAAAATAAATAAAACCGCCAAAAAAGGCAAAATAAAAGGAAACACACACACACACATATAATTACTTTAATGAGAATGCTAACACATTGTTTTCAATTAAACCCATTTATTATATAAGAATATAATTACCTTTGATAATCCTTGAAACAATGTGCATATTTCCAAGGAGCTCACTGTGTTTAAGTTTGCATGTGTGATAAAATATCCATAATGCTATACATTGTCCAAGTAAGTTTGGATTGGGAATTCTTATCAAAATCTTGCATAGTAACTTTCTTCTTTTTATTTTTATTTTTATTTGAGATTTTCTCGAGGATGAATTTATTAGTTTTCAAGAGTTATGCATTTTCTATGAATTATTGATATTTTATTATTATTATTTTGAAATGCAATTCACATTTAAGTAATCTCAAGTTTAATGGACATTATGGATTCTTGTGCATAAATTGGTTTGAAGGGTGTCTCTCCATTACTACTCTTAGTTGTATTTCAATATACTCATTATATATATATATATATACTCTTTAGACATGAATAAGTGTATGTATCAATACTTGATTTCCCTATTTTCCTGGTACAGTTATTAAATTAACACAAGAGACTTTGCTCTTTTTGGCATAGTTATTATGAGCCAACACCTTGTATATTTCTCTCACCCAATTATGCATAGTTAATTAATTCCTAAATTCCTTATGGATAATTTATTTAATGGAGTAGTGTACTTCTCATCCCCTGCTCTTGTTTACCACAATCTTCAACCAATTTATTTTATTCAAGATATACTTATGTTCCTTACTCTTTTACTTCTTCCAACAATTGCATTGTAGTAGGTGCCAATTTATCTCCTATCTACACTTATATCTACTCTCCTTTATCAAGAGATCTAGTAGATATTTTATCATTAATGTATTCTTTGCTTTACATAGTAACTTTGTTAATTGTGGGTTGGACCATAGGCCTTTAAGTTCTATAGATCATTTGACAAAACTAATTTAACTATTTCTACAAAATACCTTTAGATATTTTTTGCAAAATACCTGCAACTACATTTGAACCTACAAATATGATACTACATGTAACATACCTCAATTTCACCTAATTTTATTTTTCTTTCCTTCAACATTATTATTATTGTACATACATATTTATCACAAATTTCTTCACTTCCAAATATACACTGTTATTTCTTTAACATTCCCATTGTTGTACATACATCATGATCAAATGATTTGTCACTTTCTGTAAGAATTATTATTGGGTTCAAGGTGGATTCCACCTGGTCATTATTTGGAGTATTTAGACTCACCACTGACATGTTTGTTTAAGAGGACATTAATGTGATTACGCCTATGTGTTATTGATCATTTTAACTCCTTGTGTCTTTTACTTCAATTGACTAAGAATTTGTTTCCTTTTAGGAATATAGCCAATTTCTAGTTGAAGGGTCTTATCCATGAGTATTGGTATCCATTGATTCTTCACATATACTAATCTTGACCCAATTTTCATATGTTATATAATTTAACAAGTACCATGGTGCTTAGGCTAGATATCCACTTATACAATATTATCTCCTTTGAAACTACTCTACACCTTGGTATCATTCGTAATGATTGTGGGTGTGGAATGGTTTTATTATTTTCTTGGTTATTAAAACACATGGCTCATAAACAAAGTTCATGTTAGGGCTTACTATGTGAATTTCACATGGAGCGCCAATCGCATGCATTTATATGACCATGATCTAATTTTGAGATCCAATGATGGACACAAATAGGGTTTGTTAATGACTAACCCTCCCTTTTTGAATTCGTTGCCTTAATATTTAATTTGGTTTCCTCTGGTGACCAGAGTGTTGCACCACCTGGTATGACTGTGATGGCTTAATGTCAATTTTTACTTGAAATTTCTATAAATGCACCTCAAAGGTTACTCCAGGTCTTACGTTGTTCTGCCTTTTGTTTTTCTTTAGGTAATGTAAGACTTGGTTCTGGTTTAGGTTGTTATTTCCATTTATCCATTTCCTGTGTGTATAATTTATTAATCTCCATCACATTTTTATAGTGGCGCTGACCAATTGTTTATATTGCTCCTTCAATTTACTAAGATAACTATAGAGGAAATATTGAATAAATTATACAATTCTTAGGTACCGATTCTCTTATTTATCTGGGCTTTGATTTTCGTAAATTCGAGTATTATAATTTGAAAATGTTTCTTCTAGTTTAGATTGCATTCCTTCGAGATACCAGAGTACCCTAGTTTGCTTAGCCATATTGAATTGGTAGGTCAACTTGGTATAAAGTAAAGGGTAAAAGTATTCTTTGATCTAAATTCACTTAGCATTGTCAATACTTTCTATGGAAGGAGGTATGAAATATGGTGCTTTATCAAACCCTAAGTATGCATGAAAGTGTTCGACCCTTCTAAGGAAGGATATGGGCTTCGTTCTTCCCAGTCTAGTAGTTCGTATTGGGATTCTTGTAGTCTCGTGGAAGAATATGGATACAAGGCCCTTCTCTCGCATTCTAATTTCTAAAGGGGTAGTTGCTAAGCTGAAAATCATTCTCTCCATTTTTCTAAGAGAATTTCCTTACTAATTTGGGTTTATCTCGATTTATTATTACACTGGTTATTAAGAGTAATAATCATGTTCTTTATTTTGTGACATTTACGGCTAAGGCTCAAAATGTTGTTTTACTAATTTTTATAGTTTCATTTTGATATAGGCTTATGTTCTCATTTAAAACACCCAATTGTTCCCATGATGACAAATTTTGTTATGTACTTTTGTAGTTCTAGGAGTAGCATGGACTCACTTTTACTGAGGTAAAGAGTTTCTCCTTTACCATAGTTTATTTTTATGTTTCGGGTGTGCTACAAAGACATATCTTGACTCGATTTAGATTTCTTCCTCAAACTCCAATTAACATCTAGTTCCTTTGTGCTCAGAGTCGATGAGGAGGACATGTCACAACTCTACTTCTCATGGATACAATTTTACTTCATTTGTGCACCTATTTGTATCTCTTCGTTTTTGGTTAACCTCTTGAATGATCATCCAAGATTCCATTGCTAATTTAGCAATTCATTTGGTTACAATAATGGATTTCGTATGAACTAGTAGCTTCCCACCAAACAACTTGCAAATTTAGAGGATAACTTCTTGACTTCATGATTCTTATAGTTTGGTATACAATTTCTACATTCCTCCCAAATTCTACGTGGTGTACTGCTACAATTTTGCCTTAAGAGCCATAAGCCAAATTAGGGTTTATCTGGTTATTGAATTTTCAACCTTACATGTTTTTTAATTTATTTGTGCGGCCATGGAGGCCTTAACGAACCATCATTTCACCTTACAATATTGTGGATCGTCTTACTTACTTGTTCTATAATAATCTTCTCTTAAATTTGTTATAAAACCATACGTATAACATGCATGGATGTATATATTCCTTTAGATTATTTAAAAAGGATCTTCCCTTTTACTTTGTTCAACATGTTGACTATTATATCTTTTCTTGCACAAATTGTATGGATTCTGTTGTGAATTCTCTGCCACAATATTCTTCTAAAGTTTCTTATGGAACTGTACCCAAATTTTTGGTTTTCTAAATGTTATTGTTGAAGTGTATGTGTGTGTGTGTGTGTCTATCTATCTACATATATATATATATATATAAGTGCCTTCAATTTCAATTCTCCATATTAGACTTCTTATATAACTCTCTATGGTACTATAGAACTTGATATATCCATTGAACTTAATTGAAAGGATCATGTATACGATGCTATTTTTTTTTTATGATTACTCAACTTGTTGTCGATTTCTTTATTGGTGAAGAATTGGTTCCTCCATCATTATACCCCTTCATCTTTGAAAACTCTGTGCTCTTTTACAATCTTATTTATGCCAAGTAATATTCATATATATGTGCTTCTACTATTATTTCTATATATTCCATGATTTCACTTTATGTTTAGTTATGAATAACTAAATCCTACCCAAGGTCGGGTTTTTGTACTCTCAATTACATGATTTAGGGAACTATATGACTAGTTACATATGTGCATACATACAAGGATGCAATGTAATATACCCTCATTACAACTAGACTTACGAACATAAGAGTTTCCTATTTAGTTTATAAGGATCACCTAGATATTACATGTTTCATATCGACAATTCATTTCCTTAAGGAGATGATAAGGATATTTCCGTAGTCTTACTAGGATACAATCTCGTCAATAATTATTCCC
>APFE030772928.1:5953-26974 GCA_000404065.3 Pinus taeda | reverse complement strand
TTATTTACTATTATTCATTATTATTATTATTATTTATTTATTAATTATTATTTTTTGCATTATTTTTATTAGTTCTTATTATTTATTAATTATTATTAAGGGAGGGATGTTACATACTCTCCCACTTTAAGGAACTTCGTCCCGAAGTTAAGTTTTGTATTATTTTTATTAGTTCTTATTATTTATTATTTTATTTACTTCATGTTGCCAACACCCTCTGCTGAACTAGTATAACCAGCAGGCATCGAAAGTTCCCAACACCCCAGGAAATCTCAAGGAATCTCTGTCCTTTTTCCACTTTCGGCACCAGGCACAAGCCTAACCCAGTCTGTATCCTAGTCGAAGGCTGGCCCCAAGGCTCGCACCTGACTCAGACCTCATCTGCCCTAAGGCAGGCATCCGATCCGGTACTCAATGACCACGGGCATCTCGCAGCCTGGCCCACTCCCTCCACAACTACTAAGGCGCACAGCCGCAGGCATCGAAGTCCTTTACATCCCTTCCAGACTTCGGTATCCCAATCCAATAACAGGCACCTAGCCTGGAACGTCAGGCACCAAGCCTGGAACATCAGGCACCAAGCCTGGAATCATCAGGCACTCGGCCTTCTCAAGATGGTCCCATAGCTCTTCAGGAGCTATCCATCAAGAGCTATACACAAGACAAAGGAATCACTGGCATATGTAGTGTTGATTGAGTTTTGTCCCCAGCCCATATGGTGTTACTTATTCTCCCTCGTGCGTATGGGCTCGCACGAGATCATCAAATAAACCGGATGAGCAGATACATGTAATTTGAATGGCAATTGCAATGCAAAATTAAATTTACTAGAAGATCATATTGAGAGAGTTGTGTTTCTGCAATAATGGGCGAGAGAAATGCCAAGCAATTGCTATTGCTAAAGACAGTAATCAAACAAATAATTAGTGAATAATATGATCAACATTCACAGAATGTTATTTCTGTGTTTTTAAATCAGACTAAACCATAGATGCAGGTGAAAAATGATCACTAAAGGTAAGTGTTATTTACACTATGTTTGTAAAGTGAACAAGTATACCATATCAGATTATAGGATTTCATACTTTTCCAAATGAATTACTGAATCATAAAAGTATATCTTAATTATGTCATACCATATAATGAGATATTAATGTGAACAGAGAACCAAGGAAATGGATAGCTAATTAAAGAAAAACTGCAATGTGATGTGAGTCACTAGATGATCCAATCGATCCACTAATTTACCTTTCAAATGATCATTGAATGCAAGATAAGGAGTACTAATGATCTAGATTCTATCAATCACGGAGATGTGGTTCAATATCCACCAAAAGTCGAAGAAGTGCTTCGAGTCTCGTGACTAAAGAATCTTTTTCCTATTACAAGATTACCATAAATCCTATGGAAAGTAACACAAAAATGACATTTTCCTTTTAATCACATTCAGTTACTATTTTCATGTCATGTGTTAATCTATGACAATAAATTAATATGATAATGGTGAAGTAATGTTAATATGACATAAAATTTAAGCATAAAAATATTCCACACCATAAAGAAGAGACACTGCCACCTGACCCAAAACCGGATCAGATGACGGGGAAGGTTATTCCTCCCCAACACAAAAGAATAATCATTTTATTAATTATATGGTCTGCCTGCAAGCGCACCTGCGAAGGCAACACCATTGCAAATCCTTTAAATTTCAATACAATTAGGCGTAAAATTGCCTGCCTAAGATTTGTAAACTTGTCGAGAAATCTGTCCATACTGATCAACCTCATATGGTGATTTGAAACATTCAGACACCTGCAATCTTGCGATATACACTTACAAATTTACAGACTTGTTATATAGCTTCGCATGATCAGCCGCACCTCCGGTGTTCAAAATCTGAAAAACAAAGCGGTACTAGATTCGCAGAATTTAACAGACAATGAAATGAGTGTACCCCACTGATGTAAATGGATTATCAAATGCTGAGCGCAATAGCGGAATAAAATATAGATGTGGAGGTATGACTAACTGAAAAAGATTCATCTATCTGCAGAAAGATTCACCCATTGATTAATTGGATCCATGGAAAGCTATGCGCAATTCGAGATAGATGTGTTATCAACAGGATTTGTTCAGGACGAGATGTTGGTTCATGAATACAGCGTAATTTACAAGCTACTTATCAGAATGACTGAATGAACCACCAATTTAAAACTTGAGTAGCCAAAAAAAAGCATGGATATGCTACGTTGAAGCTCATCTCAACCCAAATTTCTTTTTCCACCGCCTCATTGGGCTTTGCTCGAGCCATAACTCCAAATGATATACCGTCAAGACCTCATTGTCTGACATCAAGAAGCATCTTTATCCCAGTAAAACCAACTTCTTCAAAACCCACTATAAGAGAATCCATTAACACATTTGGACAGTGGAATTCCATCAGAAGAAAACTAAGTCATAGAATATATTCAAGAGACGATCTCAATTATAAGAATAGGAGGATAATCACAAGATAAAATTGCCATGAGATGAATGCTCTCCTCAATAATGCACTAACTTAGAATTCAGAAAATAGATACCCACTTAATACATGAACCATAAGTCCAATGATAACTCGAGCACTTATCCTTCCAAACAATTAGCCAATGATTAACAAGATTACTCAATGCGCTTAACTTTCCAAGACATGCCAAACACGACAAATGCTTTGCCAAGGTGCTCAAGATATCAATGATAATAGAAAATGCAACCAATGTTTCTTATTCAAGTAAGAAAATCCCAATGATCATTCAACTTAGGAGATGTCTAATATAATCTAGAAGACCTTCAAATCTCCTTAAGTGCCAATATAAAGTTATCTTTCAAGTAAGAAAATCCCAATGATCATTCAACTTAGGAGATGTCTAATGCAAACAGTGATTGCTCAGCAAGCATATAAATGCTCTTATACAACTAGGAACCTTGAAGATAGATGCCAAAAAAAGAGATATATTCGTTTAAATCAACAAGTCCCTCAGTTATTTGTCTTGTTTGTTTTTCCTTGGATTTATTTTCCATGCACTATTTGTGATTATTTTGTGTATTTATTTGATGAAAGAAGACCGATTACCTTTCTTTATCCATCATTTCATATTTTATTGAAAGCAAGTGCTAAGTTTTTGTAGGTCTCCAAAAGATTCAAAAGGTCAAAATCTAAACAAGTGATTTTCAAAATCAAAATTTGAAGACTTATGATCAAAGGTGTGATGTTCAAACATACAAGCCAAGAACGTGTGGCATCATGAGATGTAGAAGTACCAGTTCCTCGGAGCTTTCTACAAAGTGTTATATTTGTGAGCCAACATCACTAACAACCTTATAAAGACCAAGTAAAGACTAGTATCGAAGAGAAATCTTGCTCCATTGCCACATCCACCTTTCTACTGCTACAAATGAGGTCTTCTCACGAGATCCATTATTCATCATATTTATTTACCATAATCTGCCTATTTATATTTCCTCCTTCTGAATTTAACAATTTGTAACACTGCATAGTACCATAAAACTCCTATTTGTATGATTTATGAGAAGGTTTGTTAACGGTTTAATTCAAATTTCTCAAAAAAATCATCAATATACTAAGTTACCAAAAATGCTATTTATCTAAAAAAAATTGAGAGTAGATATTATTATTCCATCTCCAGGTTAAAGTGACTTTAGTTCAAGTCAAAAGCACACTTATAATTTAACGCATAATATGTGGCTCCAGCCTAAAAATCCAGTCTTTGATAAAAAGAAAACACAGCAAACCTAACATAAAATAAACCCACAGCAACCAATAGAACTAAAATCAAACAACCAGTGAAGCCCTTCATGTAGTCTATTGATTATACGACCAGTGAAAATTTCAAATTTAAATCTGAAGACCAATATACTTTTAGAAAATGGAAAACTTATGACATGGTCTTGTGATTCTCAATTTTCAATGCTTCACACTACACCTCAATCATGTACAAACGCTGGAAGGAAACTATTTTCTGCAAAGATGGCACACCTTGCCAAGGTGAACTGTAAAAACGAGCTTTGGGATTTGAATTTGGGGCAAACATGTCATTAGTACTAGTCTAAAATTTCAGAAACATTCGAAAGATATTATTTGTTCTGGAATACATATACCAGGTGTCAACCGTCTTGAAATGTGAATTAACTAATAAGGCAAATCGTACAACCACATTATCTCCATCAATGATGCATAAAAATAACTGCATCCCAACAGCATGAACGTTCACACCAAATTCATGTAGTGAATTAACTCGCAGGCTTTTAATTAAAAAGGGAATTCATACCTCATAAATTTATTTCGTTAGGATTTCTGTAGTACATGGTCATTTTATGTAGAAGGAGAGTGAAGAAAAAGTTCAAAGAAGTTAGTATATAGTTCAAATACAAGGTATTTTATGATTGTACTTCTAGGTTGCTTGGAACTAGCGTTGATGCCATCCATTTAAATATTTATGTTTCCTTTTTATGGGCTTCTCTTTTCCTTTTTCTTTGTCTTTAATGGTCATTAGCTTTCTCTTAAAATAATTGACTAGTAAAAATAATGGACATTATGTTCAATGCTGGAGATGAAAAAGAGGACATCCTTGAGCCAACGATTAAAGTTGGGTACTCAACAATAAAGATAAAGTGCTTAAGGAGGTCGATTTTCTTTTCAAGTGTCTTTTTCGAAATGCTCTCTGCTTAAAAGGCAGAAACAAAATGTTTTAATTTCGTTTTATTAACTACTTAGCAGGTTAGAATTATGCCAAGAAGATAAATCTGACATAATATATGATTTTTATGGGACAAGGATTATCGTTACCCTTCAAATTGTTATGATAACTGACCATAGACTACGTTGCAGAAATACAAAAACAGTAAAATTTACAGTAAGGCCTTCATAAATTTGATCAAAACACCACTGATACTTTTACAGATTTGAAGCACCTGGGTAACCGTATCTTTCTTCAAGTTCACCAAACAAATCAATTATGAGCCAACCAATATCAAAGAAACGCAATTTTTATTATTATACACTCATGGCGCAGTCAAAAGTTTAATGACAATTATCAGGATAATTTTCTGATTACCTCTAGTTATTCATACTTGTGAAAATTCCATCGAAAGCAAGGCATTAGAACTACGTAGCTTAGTTTAACAAGCATTTAAAAAAAAATCAGAAAATTTGTCCTGTGCTGAATATAGTATAATATCAAGAAAAGAATGTCCGAAAAACAGTAATGTTCCCTCCCCAATACAAAATACAGTTTATTGGAATAATCTTCTGAGCAATCCAAAACATTAAAACTTTCAAAGGAAATGATATAATCTGACACTAAATGACTGCATACTTGAACAGAGTCGTACAAGGTAATCAAAGTTCATATAGCGTAATGCAAAAACCAAGGCAGTGAAGCAGATAATTAGCTATCGCAGAGTAGATTACATCGCTCTAAAGAAGATGAAAAGGCTAATGCCAGAATGGAAGGCAACTTAGAAGCATATAAAAATTTGAATGAATAGGAAAGGAAATTCCAGACTGATGATGATGATGTTTACCATTCCCTAAGACCAACAACAACTATAGGACAAATAAGAGAATTCGGATTCAAAGTACGATAGCAACCAGCAACACCAACTTACAGAATCAGGCAGAGTAATCATTGATTTGTTAACCCTGAAAAGAAAAATTATACAGCATAAAAATGTCATTCGTCTCCATAATGCACCAAAGTGAATGTGAAAAATAAATCCTTATTATCTGCAATTATAGTGGAAAATATTGTATATTAGG
This sequence comes from Pinus taeda, assembly GCA_000404065.3. Lineage (NCBI taxonomy): Eukaryota > Viridiplantae > Streptophyta > Pinopsida > Pinales > Pinaceae > Pinus > Pinus taeda. The sequence goes on along the minus strand of APFE030772928.1, from coordinate 21,159 downwards.
ACTTCTATGAAATCTATGTAACATCAATTTAAGAAACAATTTGACAGTAGGACTAGCTAATGAATGCAAATCTGTTTCTTCGACATCAGCAAGTGTGTTCTGGATATCATCCAGTCCATTGCATCTGTATACGTTGCTTGATACAAAAAAAATGTATAATCTAATCAAACTACAAATGATGAAGGTGGCTGGCACAGGTGTGGAATAAAAGATGAAACTCTAGCCTCTTCTGATTTCCCCATAGATAAGCGTGTGTAATTTAACACCTTCCCATTAATAGTTTCACCTCAAATCACTATGCTAACAGGTCTCAGTGCAAGTCACATGACCTGCATTTATATTATAATTATGCCATTGAGTTACAGTCACTTCATTCAAAACTTCTGCTTACACCAACTGAATGTTTAGTATTAGGAAATGACATGTTTTCACTATTCAGTTAGGATGTTTATCATTAACAACAGATTCCTGTATTCACAAATAGGCATTAACTGCAGACCGAACAATGGAAAGGGTTGCAGATAGTTCACAATATCTATATGGCAAGAAATGAATCCTATAAACCATTTCCAATCAATCAGGACAGGTTTCCAGTTTCAAGAAAATTAACACTCATCATTTCTAATATTACACCTTTTTTATATCATTTACATTTCCATTTAAAAATTAAGGATAATTATAATCTAAGCCTAACCTGCTCCCACTAACAACAGCCTAATTGTACCAACCTTAGACAACATATAAACTAGCAAGACATCAAAAATTAAAACACGATGAAAACAAAAACAGCAAAAAGTGAGAACAAAAATAGCAAACAGCCATGAACAATAAGCATTGAGTGATTCCTTGATGCATTATTATGAGGGAAAATTTTCTCGAACGAGAGCACTTTTCTCAGAAAATTTCTTGCAAGAGATATTCAAGGAGTACTGAGATTATAACATTTGAATATTTTACTAGCAATGGTCCGTGGATTTCACTGTTCAGATGACAGTGAGCTGAAAAACATCTCCAGTCTATGATCTGCCAGTTTTCAAAGGAGTATGAGGAACAGGTTGATAAATATGAGTGCCTGTAGCAAGAAATTTACAAATTTATACGTGAATATTGGTTCTTGAAATCAACATTATGCCATCAGCAGGGCCAAGAATTGATCAATGGTTAAGTAGGGATGGTGATATTCCCCCAAATAAAGTTCAAATCCCCAAGAGACACATCTCACCCATTCTGAGAGCATAGTCACCATAGGCATTCAGATTCAGAATCAGATTTAATATGATTCAAAAAAAAATCACTGTAAACATCCAATTCAAAAGAAGATTACAAAAGCAAGAGAAGGTTATGGCACCCAACAAGGTCCAAGTTTAACCTATGAGTCACAAACATTCTTCACAGAAACTTGAGTGTAAACTCTGAAATTATAGTGAGGCCCAATTTCTGGACAAGACTTTTACAAAAGACACGTTTACTAATAAAGAAGGCATGATGAGGGAAAAGATTCAGATGGGAATTGTAAGAAAGAAAACATACCTATATTGAAAAAAAAAGATATACGTAAGTCTCAATAACAGAATAGCATTTTCGGTAGTTTAAACCTATGCTCAAAGTAAAATTGAGAATTTAAACATATGCAAGTATTGTTGAGGGTCTGGGCAAACCTGAGCTATGTCTGCAAGAACCGGATAACATAAGTACTTTTAAATACGTTTTCTAAAAAAGTGAAAAGTGCTCTGCTGAAAATACAATTGATTGAGTTCTGAAGTCTTTCAAAACCTAACGTATCTGACCAAACTTTAAGAAACTAAAGCAAAATTTAAAACCTCGCTTATTGAAAGCAACCGATCTTCAATAGCAGCCCTGAACAGTAAAATCCTGTAAATTCCAGAGAAAACAGGGGAAGTAGCACCTACAAGTGAACAAGATTTTCCCGACTCTGAAACAAAACATCTGAACATTGCAACCAGCCAAAAGAAATAACAAGAAAGGATATAATTGAATTAAATCCAAATAACTGCCTGGGTACTCATGCCTTGACCTCACAGACAATTCTTAAACGCGCTTATAAATGCCAGAATTACCAAAATTAATGATGTGTAAATTGCCAAGACACCTGCACCATGATTATGACAGTTTCCACGGTAAAGGAAATCAATCATGACGCATAATCGGCAATGATACTTGAATTAAGAAAGCAGAGGGACTAGAAAGTTATGTCGAATTGTTCTTGACCTCCAGACTCGACAAAACATCGATATTCATAAGCCTTACCCACATCCCACAAAACAAATTAAACTAAACTCAAACTATATGAAGAGAGGGAGATATTTCAGAAGGGTTAAAAGCAGACAGTGAGACAGAGTGGTCGTTAATAACTTAATACAAATTAAAATTACCCAAAGTTGCAAACATCTTTAATTCTTAGGGTTGGTTGTCATAAAAAATGCAAAAAGGAAGTTAACATGCTGGTATTTCATATATTTGTTGAATTTGAGAACTGTTATCAGAATACCGAGAGAATATGTTCATATAATTTATCAAACAGTTAGTGTGCAAACTAGATGTCAAATTTGTTAAGATCATGAGCCCAGATTTAGAGTGCGTGCCTTGTGCCAGAAGAAAACATTTGTCTCCAGGCATTCAAAAATGATTTACCAGCTATCAATTATGAATTCATAACCAGCTTACATGCCTTAGATCAATAATGTTGTGCAGACACAAAAAAAAATTGTTGGAGCATTTTGTCAAACATATAGTAAACAACCCTATGCACATCCCATCCTTATTGCATAGACGAGCATCTGTTTCCAAAATATCAGCTGCTGATCAGTTTTATTATGGGCAACTCTTTAAAATGTTTCAGCATTTGTTGGCAATAAAATAATGGATTCTTACAAGAGGCAAACCACTACTGGAAACATTTAACATTTGCTTCTTATGAGAAATATTTCAGAGTTTGAAGGAAATGTAATCAGACAAAAGGGGAACTTAACGAAGAACTTTTAAGTTAGAATCCATGGCCTTTACCATGTCCAGTATACGACTATGCATTTAAAAACATGAGAGCTTGAAGAAATATAACCAGATAAACTAAACATTGAGATCGAGTTCACATGACAGACCACAGTTCCATTACGTTGAACATTATAAATACTCTCATAGTAACAAGTTTCAAAGTACACAATCTAACCTAAGAAGAATTTAAATGTGGTTAAGCCTTTAAGGGTAATGGATCCTGAAGAATAATGTTTGCGCTTAGTATGTCTTTGTCAATGTAACACTTTTCAATTTTTCAATAGCAATTGCGTGACAAGTTAAAAACCGATAATAGAGAAATTTTGGTGAGCAAACATAAAATACTGCATCTTCACTATCTGTCAGAATGCAAACACTAAAAGCAAAAACGAAGTTAACCTAGATATATAAAAAAAAGTACATCATAATGTACAAATAAAGAAACGAATGCAAAATAGTGAAGTACTGTAGAAACTTAGAAAGTAAAGTCTGGGAATTTAATCATAGACAGAACTTAGAAAATTACCAGTTAAGTGCTTTTAATAATAGAAAAACTTAATATATAAACAAATTAATACATCTTGAATGAAAGTAGTAAATGTCAAGAAATAATCAAAAATTTCTACATAAATTGCCCAAAGGTCCTAGGTGACCTGCTCTGATACCATATGTAACAGCCCAAAAACAACATCTAATTAACTTATTAACAATAAATTTAAACAATGAAGAGTGCTTACCTGAGCTTACCTGTGCATGAAGTAGGCTTACCGCAACATGGTTTTGGGGATGACTCTCCTCCCAACCTTAGGCTCAATTGTGCAGGATTCTGCTACAACTGGCCACCCCGAGCCCTCAATCAACGACTACTGCCAGTATTCCTAAGTCTCAATACTCTTCCAAGAGAATGAAATGATGGAACCAGACCCCTTCCATCCTCCTTATCATTCCTTAAATAGAAAAAAAACATTGGATGGTAAACCACATGCACACCTCCATGTGTCTTCATTTCACATGCCCACCCTCCATGTGTCGTCATGCTAATTTTTGATAATTTTCTTATTTATTATTATCATTATTTGTTATTTTGGTTATTATTATTTTTATTTATTTATTATTATTATTCATTATTTTTATTATTACTTATTATTTTGTATTATTTTTATTTATTTATTATTTATTAAGTGGTTTATTTACTATTATTCATTATTATTATTATTATTTATTATTAATTATTATTTTTGTATTATTTTTATTAGTTCTTATTATTTATTGTTTATTATTAAGGGAGGGATGTTACAATAATATTATTCTTCACTCATGTGATTAACCTTGGCATCATTCTCTCTCATGTTATGTCTTCTCTTAGAACCTTGAGTATGGCCATTAGTAGCCATCTTCTTCCTTTCCTATCAGCTTCCACTTGCCCAATGTGAATTGTAGAAAAGCCCTTGTAACAAGTCTTATCCATAACTTATTACCCAACACCTTAGCTGCTTCTCCTAAACCTAGGCTACTGGAATTCCACTGGCTCCTTCCTCTCAAACCTGCTAAAGACTCCTCACTCCTCTTTTAACTTTGCACTTATGCTTACCTTTAAATAACCTCTCTTTATCTCTCCTCTTGATGACTTCCAATCTCAGGTAAAACACTTCCTTAATTTTGTAGCATTTCCACTATAAGGTTTCTTTTCCATTCACCTTAACGACACTGTAAATTATATGCTAAAACATTCATTCATGTATTATACATCTCCTCTTGTTTTTTCCTCTACATTTGTTAGATTACCTGAAAATTTCCAAAATAAAATTGAAGGCTAGTTACTTGTAAGTTTATTTAATTCTCATATCCCACTATCTTAGCTCCTTTCTAGGTCCACTCCTCATTCGAATTTATTTCTTTTTACTCTATTCTAAATCTTGTTCCTTCACAACAATCTTCTTCTATCTTCTATGCTTATATTTTTTTCTTATTCCCTGGATTTCGTTGTAAATTCAATAGTTATGTTCAACTTCTTCACTCTTGCACCTCTATAATATCCTCCATATATGTTATATCCAAATAGTTTATGCACTTTGACACCCCATTAATGTAGCAGATAGTTCCTTCTTTCAACATTACATCCCTCTTCCTGGTATCTTTGTTCTTGTCAACTCTACGAATGCTGAAAAAAATTATTACTTAACAATTAAAATCCCCTTTTTCTTGGTCCTTTAATTTATCTCCAAATTATATAAATATAATTAGGTCCTTCGTAGAATCCAATAATATGGTCCCTTCCATAGTAGGTAGGAGGTGAAGACTTGAATTGAGGTCAAGCTCATCAAATACCTTCTTGGTTGGGGAAATTATGGGTTGGCTTCCTAAAACACTCCACTGCACCCCAACATAACTTCATCTTGAATTAAAAATTTTCTTCATGCCTTTAGTGGTTGAGCAAGTTTTTCTTACTTTGGGAATCCTCCTTAAAACCGCTAAGTGTTGTCCATGGTACCAATGCACTCAAACTTTTCTTTAGTGACTTCACATGACTCTGCAAATTTTCTTCTCTCCCACACTTCCTCCCAGTTCTTTGACCATCTATCATAGAAAGACATTTGTCTTCCCCTATAGCTCATTGTATCATGAACAAACTAACACAATAAATCTACATACACACTACCCAATTGAACATGGAGGCACTTGCACCTTTGGCACAGGCGTGCACATAAACGTCCAATACATAATATTACAGATGATTTGGGGAATAAATCATATTTTTAATTCATGGGGTATCCCATTCAGTAATTTTTGATCGCACACAAAGTATACAACAAAGAATTTATGTCAGGCCACATATTAAACTCAACTCCTATTATCATTAACAATAAGAATATTTATAGAGTATTTAGAATGTTTTTGGTCTAATATTTTCTTTTGATCTCTCCCTCTCACACTCATTTCTCTTCTCTAACTTTTATACGAGACCCTACTCTCAACATAATCATACAACTCTAAACACATATATTTCTATTAGCTAAGAAATATCTCAACAAAAAAATCTAAGTGTGACAACCTTGGTCAAAAATTCATGTAAAAGAAATACAAGACCAAGGTCACGGAACACATATTCCAAGATGAATGTTGGGCAAAACATCCTGGTGGGTGTTCATTTCGATTATTATGGATAAAGGCAATGGAAAAGGATTTAAAAAGGAAAACTACCATTAATTGGAATTTTATTTATGAAAATAAAGTAAATTATGAGAAAAGGAAGGTTAAAGGTCACAGGTTGCATGTGAGGAGGAAATTGAAGGAAAATAAAGGAAAATTGAAGAAATCAGAGGCCTCATTAATAAAAAGTCTTGTGAGGATCACTTGGTAAAATTATTCCATTTTAGTTTTGGATCTCCCTCTCTATTCTCTCTCTCACACACTATTGGACACTAGAACATTCTTCGAGCACTTTAGCATTGGATGAAGAAAAGTAAAGGAAGAAACTGAGTAATGTGTTCTCTGAAGAAGAACACAAGGCCTAGGAGTCTATGGACTAGAGAAGGTGGGATTACAGTAAAGCTAGATTTTGTGTACCTCTCTGGGCCTATGAATCATTGATTGGTGAATTGTGGGATATAAGGTAAAGCCTAGAGGTGTGAACCCTTGATCAGGCCTAGGAATTATCGACCAATGAATGGCGAGTTATATAGTAAATCTTGGAGGTTGGAGTCTCGATTATACCTAGGAATCCTTCACCGATGAATGGTGGGATATACGATAAAGCATAGATACTAGTAGATAGGTAAATTCCTGATGGTGTAGGTGGAGAGATCGATAGGCATCAATGTTTTTTTTTGAGAAATTAACACTAGTAGGATTAGGGTTATATTTCTCTTCCTTGATAATTAATTGTGAATTATGTTGGCTTATTTTAATTATTTTTTATATTATCCTTCATCTAGAAATTACTAAATTATGTGTGCATTAAGATCACAAAGGCATAAGACATGAGATATATGCACTCTACTAGGGAAAATCCCCTATCTAGGGAAAAACCCAGTCTAAATCTCTTCCTTCAATAGTTTTTCTTAAGATTCTTCAACTTAGACAGAAACCTCCTCCACACCAAGCCAACCTTTCCTTCTTCAATCCAACCTTCAACCTACCAGCAACAATAGTTCAACCCCAACAACTTTGGCTTGGTAGCTTCTGGCATCAACTAGTAGTAGCATCAATTCAACTTTGACAAAGAGACTTTGATCTCCTAAAGTAGCCCACATAAGAGAGAGAGAGAGAGAGAGAGAGAGAGAGAGAGAGAGAGATCCCTTCCTTCTTGAACAAACTCGAACTCCTTTTAGTCTCTTTCCTCACCTTCACAATTCTCCCAACTCTTTCTTGGATATCGAATTTGTGAGAGAGAGCGAGTCTAAATGAACTTGTTCTGCTTGAATATATAGGCTTTTGGTGAGGTCGAATTGCTTAGTTGAGGCCAACTTGATCTCCTTGAGGTCAAATTGGTGTGGAGATTACACAATTCGTCTTTGACTCAAAAATAATTCCTTTTACATCGTTCCAAAGCCCAAGAAAGCTATCATAAAATATACAATGACTCTAATGACTTATTATTAATCATAGGAGTGGACAATAGGGACTTTGACTAATAATATGATGACCCAAGCATGAGACCATGCTTCAATAAGTCATTGTAACAATAATAAAAATTCTTTTGACAAATACATTTTATGAAGACCAAAACTAGTTATATTTTTCAACATGTTTAAGCCTAGTGATCTAGTTAGGATTGTAGTAAAGCCTAGGGAAAACTAGATTGGTGTTGTTGTGAGTCCCACATTCATGCTTGCAATGTGGTACAAGGATGATTGACTAAAAGAAAGATTTGATTCAGCCCTATCTATGGTTGGGTGGTTAGTGGAAGTCCCAGACCTGGTTGGATTATGCATTCATTAATAAGAGTTCCTTATCCTTGGTTTTTGATGTGTAAATGTATTGGTTCATATGTCATTTTTATGTTTGCTATATCCTTGTCATTCTATTGGTTATATGTTGGTTATGAGTATGTTTTATGAAAGACTTGATGTATGTCTATTATCATGCTTTGATTAATAAATGAACGAACAATAAATATATGACTTAATAGATGATGATGATTTTTTTGTGATCAAGCATCAATGCTTCCTTAAAAATATCAAATATGTATGAGACCCCTATGTTCATATGTTTATTTATGACCTGTATATTTCATGTTCATGATATGTTTGATGGAATATCTTTCATAGCTAGGCCTTGCTAGGTCTACCTCTTGTCTAAGATTTGTATGAAATACTCTTTCCTTGTGTCATTCATGGTTTTAGAAAGTGTCATTAAGTTCTGAGAAGAGGTATGGATCCTAGTTTGAAAAAGTGGATTAAATCTCGTAGTCATAGGCATAGAGATGGGTGAAAATACTGAAGTCACTCCCTTGTAGGAATCATTTATTAAACTAGAGGGTTTTAGTTGAAATTAGACTGTGTTTGCCAGCTCGTAGGAAGTTAGGGAACTGAGAAAAAGAGGTTTAATTGAAGGTTTGGACACCCAGAAGGGTGGTTTATCCCTTCGAGGTACCATAACACCTAATAGGGAAGTCATTAAGGGTTTTGGTTTTTCAATTCCACTTCCTTAAGGAGATATAGGAGGTTGAATCTTATCATATTAAATATTCATCACATGTTTACTCTGATAGGTCGGTATCTTCGGTAAATGTTGTAGGAGGGTTTTATAGAGTGGTATGAAATCCAAGTTTTCATTCTCTTTGGGTGATATCTAACACTACAAAGTGGTATTAGAGAATGGTTGAACACTTGGACTAGATGGGTAGAATGTGTTTGTCATGCATGCATGTAGGTTTTATATGTGCTTGTTATGTATGCATGGTAGTGGCCATTGTTACAATTGTGTTGACATGTAGGAGTTGATGTTGTTGTTGTTAGGATTTGTTTGTAATGAGTGCATGTCTATTCTATATGCATTTGTTATGCATTTCAATGTCTATATTTTGTTATGCATGCATTGTAATGGCCATTCGTATGCATGTACAGTAGGTAAGAGATGCATTGTGATGGTTATTTTTGTGGCCTTGTGTCATCATGATGGTATTGGTATGTTATGATGCCGATGTGTTGGTTGAGATGAAGCAAGAGATGTAGATAATCAATGTTAGGTTGTAGCACAACACCTCAAGGTGAGAGAAAATTGTCATATAGGTTTGTATCTTTGGAATGCATGTATGTGGTTAATGGCTGTTATAAACATTTGGGTTACTTATAATATTTTCACTCTACTAGTTTTATGGTTACATGTATAATCCATGCTAGTTGATTAGTGTAATCATATGCACATGTGTCAAATAGTTAGGAATGATAGTAACCTATTGTTGTATGCATTGTGGTCATCTCTTGATGATTAAGGTCCTTGCAACTAAGGTCTTGATGTTATTATGTTTTTTGCTAATTTATATTTACCTATGAAGATGATTATCGTTATCACATTCAAGTATGATTTAATATATTGTGATATTATATCATAGTAATTTAGACTGATTGTGCATATGTTATTGTTATGCATGAATGGAAATTGTTTATGATTTTATGTTGTGAACATATTAGCTAGTTACTGTAATGGACATCATGACCTTATTTATGTTTGAGTTGATGTGTTGTGAAGTTATATCATTCTAATCTAGTTTTATTGTGTAGATAAGGTAGCCTACCCTGAGATAAATTAAGGTATTAGTTTGCTTATGTCAGTTATTTGGTGTTCGAATGTTTGATTATGTAGTCTATTTAGTGTTTGAGTGTTTGGTGTATATTATGTCATCTATCTATTGCTTTAATATTTTATTAATTGCATGATATGACTCTCTGTCTGTAATATTGAATGAAGGAATTATCTTGTTTCAATATGGTTGCACTAACACATTATGTGCTGAGATAGTTGATATGCACTTGAATGCAAGTAGTTTCTAGTTGTAGTGTTATGATTAATGATTGTAAGTTTATTGTAGATTATGACATGACTATTCATATTGATAAAGGTTTATTTTAAATTAATATACATGATCTCTTGATCTTTGGAACGTGTGACCCACATGTGTGAGCAGTTGCAGGGAAACATGCTTGGTATTAGCGTGACTAGGTAATAGTTGATATGTTTATATAACTAATAGTTAGGTGATGTGATAGTACATAGTAAGACTCAATTGCAACAAGGTAAAAATGTAAAAGAGAGGAATTGACTGAGAATTCCTTTCGTTATGTTCATAAACCAAAATTTGAAATGAGTAAGCTCTTTGCATGAACACATGAAGTCCTCTTAACCTTGATTTTGTTTGACATTATGTGGATATGTGCTAAATTCATGAATGTGTATTCAATAGGTATAAAAACTACTTTCTAGTTAGAATTGGATCCATCAAGGGAATTGCAGTCCCTTGAGAGATGGCATGGATATTTTCAATTACAGGGCATCTTTCTTGATACAACATGGTCAGGTAACCCATATATTGTTATATGTATTTATACATTGACAATTGTGTGTCTACAACACTAGGATGTAGGGGACTTCATGGAAATAGAGACTGCTATGAAATCTTGAAGAAGGCTTAGGTTGAGCTTTCCCTTGGAAGCTTGGGAACCATGGGGATAGTGTCATGGTGTTGTTATTTTTTTTTTGTTTTTATCTTTTATTATTTGTTTTTTCTTGATTGGAATTTTTTTTGTTTCTAGTGTGTTACGAAACGAGCTCACAAAAAGATAGAAAAGTTAGATGAATGCCTTAGAATTCATCCTCTTCGAGGGGGAAACCTCCTTTACCTTACACAAATGAACAATTCTTGGATGATACAAATGACTAAACCTCCCTTTTATATATGGGAGCCTAAGGGGTCACAATATAATCAAGTTGACCTAACAGTAATAACATAAGGGCACAAAAATAACAATATTGGGCTTTTATGGGGAACACTAATAATAATATGGGAGAAATAGGGGTACAATAATAACAATAATCGATACCATGATAATAGTAATGGGGGAATCACTAGTATTATAGGGACCTAACATGCCCCTCTCCTTCTGAAAAGTGTTGTCCTCAATGCTTGAGTAGTTCTGGATGCTTACGTATAAAATTCTCATCCTCCCACGTGAAATCTTTAGAGAATAAGTTCTTCCACTTGATGAGATACTTTGAAATTGATCGATTTCGTACTTGTCAAGTTCTTTTTTCTATGACTGCTTCCAGTTCCAATATGTTTTTTCCTTCCTCATAAAGTTCTAGCAATATTTTTTGAACTGGGAGCTTTTCACCTATAACCTTCTTTAAACATGAAACATGGAAAACTGAGTGCACTTGAGAAGCTACAGGAAGCTCGAATTTATATGCCATAGTACCAATCTTTCTCAACACCTTGTATGGACCATAATACTTTGGTGATAATTTATTATCCTTCTTAGCTTGCTTGAGAGACATTTGTTTATATGGTCATAGCTATCGGAATACCCAGTCACCTACATCAAAACTTCTTTCTCTACGATGTTGATTTTCTTGTTGTTTCATTCTATTATGCACCAATGTGAGGTTATCTGTTAAGAGTTGGAGAACTTGTTGTTGATGCTTGATTTGATGTTTCACTGCTTGATCCTTATAATTTTCTCTTAAATATGATGTGTTGGATGGTGTATGATATCCATAAAGTGCATAAATGGGGTCATTTTTATTGTAGTATGGAAGGAAGTGTTATACCACCATTCAGCTAGAGGCATTGATTTGAGCCATTGTGTCTATTTATCAGATACAAAGCAACAAATATATCCTTCCAAACATTTGTTTACTATCTTAGTTTTCCCATCAGCTTAAGGATGGTAAGATGAGATATGAGCTAACTGAGTACTAAGACAAGAAAATAATTCTATCCAAAATTGCCGGTGAAAATGGGATCTCTGTCGCTTACAATAATCTTTGGGTTTTCATATAGCTTTTGAATTGTTTCCATAAATGCAGTAGAAACTATACTGGCTTTAAATGGATTTGATGATGCACAAAAGTGTGCATACTTGGTAAGTCTATGAACTACCACCATGATGACACTCTTTCCTTTGGACTTGGGTAAATTTGTGATAAAATCCATTGAAACCTCCTCCCAATGTTGGCTTCAAATGGGTAAAGGTTTTAATAGACCTGGGGTCTTAATTGCTTCAACTTTATTTTATCCGCAAACCAAACATTCTACCACTTTGAATATCCGATTTAAGGCCATCCAAAGAAAATTCCTTCTCAACCTTGTGGTAAGTTTTAAGAAATCCTGAGTGCCCTCCTAACGGAGAAGTGTGTAATTCCATAAGAATATTTTGTTTGAGTTGGGAATTCTTACATAGGTATAAGTGATATTTGTACAATAACAATTCACTTTTCTAGCTAAATGTATGAGATGTACTCGGATCTTTTTGTAACATTTGATGAGTGCACACACTTCTTCATTATTCTTCCATTCATACCTTGATTCATTTATCCAATCTGGTTGGATAATAAAAATGGCACACAACAATGCTTTGACATCCTCATCCTTTCCTGAGAGTGCATCTGCCACAACATTTTGCTTCCCTTTTTTGTAGATGATTTCAAAGTCATAACCCAACATATTTGTGACCCATTTTTCTTTTTCTTCAGAGGATAATATTTGTTCTAAAAAGTATTTAAGACTGTCATGATCCATTTTCACCTTGAAGTGCCTTCCCATTAGGTAGGGTCACCATTTCTTAAGTGAATGTAGTATTGCGAACATTTCCTTCTCATAAATAGCTTTGTGTAAATACTTTCTTTTGATTGGATGACTTTTGAAAGCAATGAGTCTTTCATCTTGCATTAAAATAGCACCATTTCCATTTCGTGAAGAATCATATTCCACAATAAAGGTTTTTGTGAAGTCCAGCGTAGCTAAGACCGGTGCTTGACACATTTACTCTTTAAGATGTTCGAAGTCCTTTGTTGGTTATGGAGTCCATGAAAATGCATATTTCTTCTATAATGTTGTTAGAGGTGCCGCTATTCTCCCATAATTCTTACAAAATTGTGATAATACCCTGTCAATCAGAGAAATCCTCGCAGATGCTTTATGCATGTGGGGATTTTCCATTCCTTAATGGCTTTAATTCTCCTAGGGTCTACCTTAACACCTTCATGAGATATAATATGATCCAGATATTCCACCTCTTGTACTCCAAAGAAACATTTGGATATTTTTGCATATAATTTTTTCTCCTTCAATAGTTTGGGAACGGTGTCAACATGTTCAACATGATCCTTCCAAGACTTGTTGTAGATTAGTATATCATCAAAAAATACTAACACAAACTTTCTAAGGAAAGGTTTGAAAATGGAATTCTCAAACCTTGAAATGTATAAGGTGCATTGGTAAGGCCAAAGGCATGACCAAATATTCATAATGACCATCATGAGTTCTAAATGTTGTTTTCAGAATGTCTTCGGTCTTCATTGTGATTTGATGATATCTTGAATGAAGATCCAATTTTTTGAAGCAAATTGATCCATGCAATTCATCCAATAGTTCATCAATGACAGGAATGGGACATTTATCTTTAATAGTGAGTTTATTGAGCTCCCTATGATCTGGACACATGTGCCATGATCCATCCTTCTTGTGCACCAATACTACTAGAGTAGAGAAAGAACTTTGACTACATTGAATTATACTAGCCTCTAGCATTTTTGTAACCATATGTTCAATTTCACTCTTTTGGGCATAGGGATATCTGTACGACCTGATGTTTGGAGGAGCACTTCCTGGAATCAAATGAATAGCATGATCATGATCATAATCATGAATAGGTGGGAGGCCTTTGAGAGTCTCAAATACTTTAGAATGACTATCCAAGATTTTTTGGAGCTTTGGAGAAATAGATGATTTCGATGTGGGAACCTCTAGCGGACATAATTGTGCAATTACGTCTTGTCATTCCTTCTTTAGAAGCTTTGTCATACCCTTAGAGATTATTAGCATTCCTGGTTTCCCTACAATACCCCTTAATTCAACTTCCTTTCCTTCCACAAAAAAATTGACGAAAATTTCTTGAAAATTAAAAGCTATTATACCCAAGGATTATAGCCATTAGACTCCTAGTACAACATTTGCACCACCCATTAGAATTGAAAGAATTGGGCTATTCAATACATATTCTCCCATGGATAGCTTGATATTATGGCACTTTCCAAAGCAATTTACGGTTCCTCCACTTGCAACCATCACATGACACTCTGGTGCTGGATATAGGAAGCAATTCAATTCCTTGGCTATCTTACAATGAATAAAATTATGGGTAATTCCCAAATCAATCAACACTATTACGTTTTTATTCTTGATATGTCCTCCTATCTTGATAGTTTGAGGAGTGGTAATTCCAACCAATGCATTACAAGATATGGTAGGATTCATTTCTTCTTTATCTAGGGTTTTTTCTGGAGTATATCCTCTTCTTTTGACATTTCTTGTTCCTTTTCTTCCTCCTATTCACAATCTATGTAGAATAATTTCTTCTCAAGACACTTATGACTGGGCAACAACACTTCCATCTTTATGTTGTGAGTGGTAGGCTTCTTGGTTGCCATAATTTTGCTTTCCATTTTTTTTGCCAACCTGAAAGCCTTCTCCAATGAATCAGGTTCCCAAAGGCAAAACTCATGTTGGATATTATCCTTTGAATTCCCTATGAACACATCAATCCTATGCTCCTTCAAAATATCTTTTACCCTTATGTTCAATTTTTGGAAGTCCTTAATGTGCTCCATCATTGAACCCTTTTGTTTGAGATTTATCAATTGGTTAAAAAAGGTGTTTCTTTTTGTATCCTCACAATGTGTTATCATTTCTTCTGTAAAAATTTCCCAATTGACAAATTTTTTATGAGAGAAAAGCCATTGATACCATACAAACTAATTTGGTTCCAAATATAAAGTTTCACTACGTACCTTTTGTCTGTTTTGCACATTATGGAGATTGAAAAATTGCTCCATCTATAGTACCCGTGTTCCAGGATCCTTTCCATCAAAATTCCTCATCAATTTTTTGAACATGTTGGGTCTTCAATCCAACATTAGAGTCTATGAAATCATGATTAACATTTCTTTTGTTCTCATCATGAGTTTCCTTTACT
>APFE030772920.1:2422-15668 GCA_000404065.3 Pinus taeda | reverse complement strand
GTACCAACCCCTGTTAAAGTTTTATTCCGGTCGACCCTGAGTTCCCCTGACTCATCACCCCCTTCTCCAAGTAGCTCTGCCACACCTCTATCCCATATCCCTACTACCTCTACTATTCCTTCTTCCCCTCTCATTCCTGTCATCCCCGTCGTTTTGAGTGTTCCACTCATCCCCGTCATCATGGCTAGGTATGCACCATTACAATTACCCACTAATCCCGGGGCTATGCCTCAGGACTACTAATCGAAAATCACTTATTTCAATGGCACAGCCCCCTGCACCGCCCTACAACATACAAAGAAAATGCAGGATTATTTCGAGAGTTATGAGATAGATGATGAGAGTGTCAGAATGAAGATCTTTGTCCAAAGTTTAACTGGTGATGTCAGAACCTGGTTCAGGGCACTTCCACCTAATTCTATACTAAACCCGGAAGCCTTATACCAAACATTCATTAACAGATGAGAGAAAAGGAAAGACCCCCTGCACATACTTTCAGAGTATGATACTATCAAGAGAGGACCTAGGGAAGCTATTCTGGATTACTGCGCCAGATTTAACAATGTTTACAATGCAATACCACCGAATTTAAGACCTCCACCCGACCTCGCATTATACAAATTCCCGGATGGTTTTGATGCTGAGATGGCGTATCAGTTAAGGGAAAGAGCCCCTCAAAGCCTCGCAGAAATGCAAGACGCTACAGTGAGCGTGGAGGCAAATCTAATCGCCAAAAGAAACAGAACCAGAACTGAGAGAAGAACCACTTTCAAAGAAGAACCCTCCTCTTTCGAGCAGAAGCTAGATGCGGTCGTCAGTACCATGCAGAGGCTGGGAAACAGATTAGACAATGTTGAGAGGAAACATTCATGGGAAGGTCAACAGCCCAATGCCACAAGGAACCCAAACTTCAGAAAAACCCAAAACTTGAACGCAGGTAAGGCTAGTCAGGACCACGACATTAGGCCTCCTTTTCAAGAAAACTATGCCGAGGCATCTACATCCGCTAAGCACACAGACGGGACCCTAATGAACCTGGTTGATTCGGAAAATGAACAGCAAACCTTCCTCACGGAAGAAAACCGACCATACCTTGATACAAAACAATTCCGCACCAAATCAGGTGAGTCCTTTGACTTTAAACAAGGATATGACACTGCTATATATGAGGTACATAAGCAATACAAACTAAGAACATGGACTGTCGATGTTCTTCCACCTAGCAAAGCAAAAGATAGCAAACAGCCCAACAAAACTAAAGGGAAGATCACTAACAGCCAACCAGCTGATAGCCCTGTCCCAAATCCTCATCAGGTTATTGTGGAGGATGTAACAGATACACATTGTTCTATTGAGCAGCCTCTGCCCACCCCCCACCCGGAAAAAGATCTAAAGAGCATTCCCGAACATCTTCCCAAAACGGACATTCCACAAACGGTCATACACCGTGATACCGACACTCCAAAAGAAAATTTAGAGAGTATGCTTGAAAAAGAAAAGTTCACCACCATCAATGCTAAGAACTCAGTGGAAAAACCGTTCAGTTTAGAAACAGAAATCGGAAAACTCAAGATCTCCATTCCCCTCTCAGAACTGGCTAAGCATGATGTATATAGACAACAAATTCAAAAATCACTTCAATTGCCGAAAGTTAAGGATGATGTAAAGGTTTTAGATGATACCCCTGAACTACTGTTCGGGCCAGAAGTTGACGGAAAAACAACATACAGACCTGTTCCACCTTTCTATGTCAGCTTGCACATACATGACAAGATACTGCACAATGCTATGTTTGACTCAGGCGCCTCACATAACCTCATGCCCAAAGCTGTAATGGAAAGATTGAATCTCGATGTCACTAGACCATACAAGGATCTATATTCGTTTGATTCAAGTTAGGTCAAATGTCTAGGCCTGATCAAAGACCTTTGCGTCTCCCTAGTCCAATTCCCCAACAAGAAAATCTTAATGGACGTAGTAGTTGCTGACATTCCCACAAAATATGGTATGCTTCTATCCAGATCGTGGGGAGAAAAATTGCAAGGATCCCTTCAACTCAACCTCTCTTACGCCACCATATCTGTCTTTGGGCAACCAAAGAGACTTTATAGAGAGACATTAATGAAGTATGTGGTAAGTAGTGAGGAGAAACCCCCAAATTTTCTAATATACTCAATCCATTCTGATATGGATTCTTTTATTTTTTTTAATGATAACACAATCCCTCCAACTCATGACAAGCCGTCATCTTTGGAGCAAAGAACCAATGTCAATGAGAGATCAGTTGCCAATACCCATGAAATTGTCTCAACAGCCAAGGCAACCAACACAGGGCAAGAAGAAAATCCCGAAACAGAAATTACCAGCTCATCCACTCCACATACCACTCGAATCCCCAATATACACCTTGGACGAGAAGCCACATGGTATTTAGAGTTTGATGGTTCAGTTAACAAGTTAGGAGCAAGGGCTGGAGTGTGGATTTACAATACTCACGAGAATCACGCACAAGGCCATGCCTATAGACTCAATTTTAGATGTACAAACAATATGGCAGAGTACGAAGCTCTTCTCTTAGGTCTCAGGTTGCTCAAAACCCTGGGAGCTACCACCATTTCCATCATAGGTGATTCAGATTTGATAATACAACAGATAAAGGGCAACTTTGTCACTAATGATAGTAGAATGAGAGCTTACAGAGCCGTTGCCAGTGAATTGCTTAGCGCCTTCAATGAATTTGAGCTGGCCAAAATTGCACGAGATCATAATATTCATGCCCATAGCCTAGCCACCTTCACTAGCACATGTAAGCTTCCCTTTGAGCCAAGTCACCACTTTACTGCTGAAATAAAACATAGACCTTCAGTCCCAAACAATGTCGAGAATTGGCAGGTATTCCAAGACGATGCCCAGATTAACAAATTTTTGACTCTAGAAGACGAATTCTCTAACACAAACATTAACATGGATGTGATAGCCGAATCACAACAGTTAGCAGAAGAAAAACGCCTGACTCTAACAACTGCCACAGCTAAACAAATCCTAACCCCAACCATTTTTGACAGCATAAACATAGGGCAACTGAAACAGCTTTGTTCACATGAGACAGCCAAAGTAAAAGACGAGGTTATTGACCTAAAAGGAAATGTTCTGCCTGCCGGCCTTACTCCATTGGAAGACATGTTTGATGACAACGATGTGGCCAAAAAACCAAAGATGGAACCTTTGAATGCCGCCATAGAAGAACACAACATAGGAACAGCAGAACATCCTAGAATGATTAAACTATCCAAAAATTTGCCTCCTGACCAAAAACCGAAATATGTGGATTTGTTCAAAGAATTTCAAGATGTATTTGCCTAGAGTTATGAGGACTTAAATTCCTATGAAACTTCAGTAATCCAACATACCAGTCCCCTAAAACCAAATCAGAAACCGTTCAAACAAAAACTCAGAAGAATCAACCCCATGCTTCTTCCTTTGATTGAAAAAGAAATAAAAAGAATGTTTGAAGCAGGTATCATTGCGCCCATTAGATTCTCTGAATGGGTGTCTAACTTAGTTCCCACCAGAAAGAAAACATGAGAGATAAGACTGTGTGTAGATTTGAGAAATTTAAACTAGGTCTCTCTAAAAGACCACTACCCGTTGCCCAAAATGGATCGTATCTTGCAAAGAGCAGTGGGTTCCTCTAAGATTTCTCTACTAGATGGATTCTCAGGATTTAACCAAATCCTTGTTCACCCAGATGATCAGGACAAAACAACTTTTACCACACCCTGGGGAATGTTCAAGTATGTTAAAATGCCTTTTGGGCTGAAAAACGCCGGTGCTACCTTTCAAAGGGCAATGGATATTGCGTTTGCCAAGGAGATACACGATTTCCTTGTAGTTTACCTAGATGATCTGACCCCATTTTCCAAATCCGATCGACAACACCTTAAGCACTTAAGGCAAATTTTCATCACATGTAGGAAATATGGCATTTCCTTGAACCCTAAGAAGTCTCTTTTTGCCCTGGAGGAAGGAAAGCTTTTAGGGCATATAATATCAAAAGGTGGGATCAGAATTGACCCAGAAAGAATTCAAGCTATCCTCCAAATCCCTTACCCAAGAAACACAAAAGAATTGCAAGCATTCCTCGGAAAGATTAACTTCCTGAGGAGATTTATCCCAAATTTAGCCAAACTAGTAAGGCTATTGAGCAACATGCTAAAAAAGGACACCAAGGTAAGATGGTCTCTTGAGGCCAAGCAAGCTTTCGAGAGTATAAAAACTTCCCTGACTCAAACACCTGTCCTCACCAGTCCTCAATTTGACAAAGATTTTATCATTTTTTCCTTCGCATCTGAACACACTATAGCCGCGGTCCTTCTGCAAAAAGATGATCAGGGCAACGAGAAGCCAATTTCTTTCTTCAGCCGAGCTTTGAGAGACGCACCCCTAAAATTTCAGATTATGGAGAAGCAAGCCTACGCCCTGGTCAAAGCCATCAAAGGATATACTAACTCAAGAGGGACTGGAAGGCAGAAGAGGTAAATGGATCACTAGCATCCTTGAATACGATATTGAGATAAAGCCCACCAAGCTCATAAAGGGACAAGGGCTAGCCAAGCTAATGGCTGAAACAAACTTCCAAGCATTAGACATTAATCAACTGGACGATGAATCAGAGTTGGCGACTCCACAGATCAGTGAAACCTTCATACAGTCCCCTTGGTACGCTGATATTTGCTTTGTATTGTTAAACCTGTGCACTCCCCTAGGATTTTCCAGAACCAAGAAAAGATTTTTAAGGATGAAATCATCAAACTTCTGTGTCATAGATGGTGCTTTGTTTTGGAAAAATTATGAAGGTGTTTTGCTTAAATGTTTAACTATAAATGAAAATAACAGCATCATGAAAGAATTTCATGTAGGTGACTGCGGAGGACACTTATATTGGAAATCCATGGCTAAAAAGATCTTATGAGCTGGTTATTACTGGCCTTCTTTATTTGTAGATGTGAAGAAGTTTACTGCCTCATGCCACAAATGCCAAATCTTTGAAGGAAAAAGAAAGCTATTACCCTTGCCCCTAAAGCCCGTTTCAACCGAGAAACCTTTTCAACAATGGGGGCTTGACTTCATTGGAGAAATCCATCCCTCTTCCTCAGGCCAACACAAATGGATTCTAACAGCCACTGACCATTTCACCAAATGGATTGAAGCCATCCCGTGTAGACAAGCCAGTGACTCCACCATTATCCAATTCCTTGAGAGCAACATCCTTTCTAGATTTGGTTGCCCGGAGAAAATTATTACCGACAACACTGCTGCTTTCAAATATAAAAAAATCATTAACTTTTGCCACAAATACCACATTACCTTAGGTCACTCCACAGCTTATTACCCGCAAGGTAATGGCTTGGCCAAGTCTTCCAACAAGAGCCTCATCAATATCATAAAGAATATGCTAGAAGAAAACAAAAAGAACTGGCACGAAAAGCTCACAAATGCTCTATGGGCAGACAGACTGTCCACCAAAAAATCCATCGGGATGAGCCCCTATGAACTTGTATATGGCATGGAAGCCCAGTTTCCTTCATCTCTGGGCATACCTACTATCAAACTGTTGCAAGAAATTCAGGCTGAACTGAATGACATGCAGAGAAGAGTTAATCAGACCATTCACCTTCAGCAAACCAAAAAACAAGTTTTCAACAGAGCTCAGGTTCTACAGGAAAAACTCAAGAATATGTTTGATAAGAAGACTAAAGCAAAGAATTTCTAGGTAGGCAACAAAGTTCTAAGATGGGATGCACATAGAGAAGATAAGGGCAAACATGTGAAATTTGATTTTTTGTGCAAAGGCCCATACATTATTACCGTTGTGCAAGGGAATAACACCTATTTTCTCAAGTCTCTAGATGGTAGCACGGCCGAGGAAGGCCCGGTCAATGGCCGGATGTTGAAGCACTACAATGATCCTCCTGCTTGAAAAGAGCAGATGGTGGTTGGTTTGTACATAGTTGTGTATATTAGTTTTTTGTTTTTTTTGCAAGAGTTTATAATGCTGAAGCACGCAGAAGAAAGCAGGTGGCGCTTTACAGAAAACAGCAACAACTAAAGACTAAGGCATTCTGCCCTGCTGTTCTTGGCTTCTCACAAGGAAAAGCCATCCCCAAGTGGAGCCACTGTTAGCTTCCTGCTGCAGCAGGTTATTCATATTTCATGATTGACATTTTGCAGGCCAAATATGTCGTACTTTGCATGCTACAATGCTCCATATTTGCTTAACAATCTCCAAGCGGAGAAGGCTACTCCAAGTTCATTCAATTTCCTTCCAAATTTTTGAAAAAAGTTATCCCGGTATCGCCAATTTTCAGTTAAAGGGAGGTCCAAATAGCTTAATCTTGGTCTCCCTAGGTTTGAATTTCCTGTTTTAGAATATAGAGAATGTAAATCTGTCCAAACAGCTTAATCTTGGCAGATTCTGAGATAGGTACAGAAGAAGAGGAGCCCAACAGCTTAATCTTGGCCCTTGGAAGAAATAAGGGTAGTATGTAGATAGGAAAGCATCAAAAGAAAAATGAATGATGGGTTTGCAAGTCTAAGTGCACCCAAATCAAAAGAAGAAAAAAAATGCTAGGTAAGTAGGCTGGGTAGGTAGTTCTGAGGTTGCTGAATCCTAATTGCTGATCAGTTCCAGATTTTCAAGTGTCATCTCACTCAGGACACAATCAGCAGGCAGTTTTATGCGAGAAGCTCAAAAGAGGTATAACTAACTCCTCTTCTCTGCCTTCCCCAATCATTAACTAACTTCCCCAAAGGAGGTCAAGATCTGCTTGACACCTCTTAAGTTCCATCATTTCGTAACACTAGCCTGAGTAAAGATCTGCTTTACTCAAAGTTGTTCCATACTTTCTCTAAAGAATGGTTCTTCCCCCTTGTAACAGCCTAAGGTCTCCTGAACTTAGCGCTTTCTTACCACCTCCACATTAACCACTAACATTATTATTTAGCTCCCTATATTTTCCCACCCCCCTACTAATATTATGTAAATCATCCCCTATATAAATATCCCTCCCCCTGGTTGAAAAATAACCATAAGTACCCCCCAGGAATTGCTCAGTTTACCTGAAACTTAGCAAGAACCCTCAACCTTCAAGCCATCTTCCAGATACAATGGACTCCTTCCAGAGTATAAAATCCTTCTGAGGTAATCAGACCCCTTCCGAAACCTCAAGTGCCCTTCACACCCACTTACTTACTTTTTTGCCCAAAACAAACCCCTTGCCAACTTCACTCCACAGACCCTTAAAATCCAGATCGCATCGCAAGATCAAACTTTCCTCTCCATGTAAGTTATGACCCATCCATCACCACCCAACGCGATATCGCGATATCGGCGGTCGCCGATTGCAAGCGTCAAATGTCCAACTCAAGCACCCTCCGTTCCCCGCTGATGTGATATCGCGATCGCATCGGAGCTAGTTCATCGCATTACCTCCAGTATCAGCACCTCACCATGTCTTTCTGTACCAGGGACCCACCATAGCTGACACCATCCGCCGTACAGCCGACGTCATGCTGATGTCAGCAACCAGAAAGCTGAAACTTCGCGCAGGAAGAAAAATTGCACTTCGGAGCTCCAGAACAAGAAACAGAGGCAGTTTTCGATGCACAATTAGTGCTATGGGAAATGGGCCATTTCTGGAAATCTTTGGGGAATCTTTTGATTTCTTAGCCCGTTGCGCGCCGAAAAAGCCCGAAAATCGCCCGATCATGCCAAAGTGATCCTGTTTAAAGACAACAGCAGATCAGTGACAGAGTTTAAAGTGTATCATATCAAATCATCAGGCATCAAGCGTGTCAAAGAGTATCAGACGACCGTGGAAGCCATCAATGTAGTGGAAAAGAGTATCAGTAAAAATATTGAGCAGCGACCCGAAGCAGGAGAACATTTAATACCTTCCAGCGGATTAAAAGAAAGAGGGCGAAGCCACTTGAAGCCCTCAAATCATAATTATTGCACATTTAACTCACACCAAAGCAGAACTGCAGTCCCCAAAGCACAATCATTCCAGCAGCACCGCATCTAACCCCCAAGGGCCACATTGTCACCTTTTCTGATTCATCTACCCCTAGCGTAGCCAAAAAGATTTACTTGCATTTAATTCCAGCAGCACTTAGATTTTTGAAGAGTTTTCTAGTAGACCTGTTGAGGTCAGTTGTAATGAATGTCTTTCTGATGTTTTGCTTATAAATACCACCCTAAACAATGTTGTGAGGGGTTGGTTGGTTGGTAGTAGTTGGTTAATTTCCTTTCCAGCATTTTTCTCCGAGCAGAGACTCGCACTGTAACTGTCATAATTTCCATAATCAAAGATTTTTGAAAGCATGGATTGTGAAACTACTTGATGTTTTCTCTTGGCCAAGGAATGATTACGGAATTCCTGTGCTTCTACATGATTCAATAAGTGTTTCTCTCCTCTGTTTACTTTTATGTTTGTTACCACCGTTCCGCCTTCTAAATTGCAAGAAACAAGAATAGCTTAAGATTTGTTTCATTACACCTTAAGTTCAATTTCTGCATTTCTCGATGTTTTCTTCAGAAATAGCTATGAGCATGTATACTTAAATTATCTTGTTTACGTTGTTTCTTTTGCATATGAATGCATGTTTAGGAA
Source organism: Pinus taeda (assembly GCA_000404065.3). NCBI lineage: Eukaryota > Viridiplantae > Streptophyta > Pinopsida > Pinales > Pinaceae > Pinus > Pinus taeda. Next base: position 6,996 of record APFE030772920.1, on the reverse strand, counting down.
TTCTTAATTGCTCCTAGATCCCATTGATCCATTTCTCCTCTTTTTCAGCATGATGAAATGATTCTCCTTTGCCTTTCATCCCTGATTCTCATTCTGTACTTTCATCAGATTGATAATTGTATCCTGTGTGGCTATCCCACTCCGTATCCCCTTGTGACCAAGAAAACGCAAGCAAGCCTCAATCCGTGACTCCATGCCCAATGGTTTGAAACTTATTACTCCTTACCTTGCCTCTCTGTTCGAAAATCCTACCTCCCATCCAATCACAAACAACACCCCCTTGAAGCCAGAAAGCTAGCCTAAAATCATCAACAGAAGTTGAATCATAAAGAGAGAGCCCTCTCTGATTGCAGGTGGGCTAGAACCTGCAATCCAAAGATTGGTTTGTGGTTACCTCCGTCGTATCCCTATAAGGAGCCTAGGGACAACCTGAGTGATAACACCATGCTATAAAAGAAATGCACCCATGGCCTAGTCACTCGCATCTGTTTGTATTTCAAATGGTTGTTTCAAATCTAGAAATGCTAAAACTTGGGCTAAACTAATCTTTTGTTTTAAAGAATCAAATGCTTTTTTCTATTTTCCTCCCCACTGGAAGAGAACCTTCACCTTGGCAAAAACATGTAGTGGCACTACTATGGAAGAGAAATTGGCAATGAACTTCCTCCAGTACTGCACCACTCCGAGAAAACTCCTTACTTCTATGATTGATTTGGGCATTGGCCAATTCACAATGACCAGAACTTTAGAGGGGTCAATCTTCCACTCACCTTCTCCAACTATGTGGCCCAAATACATTAAGGAATTTTTCCCAAATTCACATTTAGACACCTTAAAAAATAACTATTCTTTTCTCAAGACATCCAACACTTTCCTCACACGATTGACATGCTCTTCTCGTGATTTGTTGAATATCAAAATATCATCTAAATAGATAAATACAAACTCATAAAGAAAGTATCCTAAAAGATCATTCATAACTCTCATGAATGTAGCTGGAGCATTGAAAATATCGAAAGGCATAACTAGCCACTCAAACAATCCTTGTTTGGTTTTAAAATAAGCCTTCCAAATACCCTCCTTAGCTATTATAACTTAGTGATATCCACTTCTGAAGTCTAATTTAGTGATATATTTTTCATTCTTCAACTAATCTAGCAAATCATCTATTATTGGCAATGGGTATCATTTATTTATGGTAATTTTATTCAAATCTCGATAATCTACACACATCCGCCGGGTTCCATCTTTCTTGGGTACCAAAAAAATTGGTAAACCACATGGTGAAGTAGAGGGATGAATTACACATTTATCTAAAAATTCCTGGACTTGTTTCTTATTTTGTAAACTATCCAGAATTGACATTCGATACATATTGATGTTTGGGAGTGGACAATATTGTTGTAGCTAATTTACATGCTAAATTCCCCATTTTGGTGGTAATCCCTTTGGTTCTTGAAACATGTCTCCATATTGATTGATCACATCAACAAATTCGGCTTTCAGCTTCAAATCAACCTGCAAAGGATTCTTGCTCCATGCCATTCTTTTGCTTGATCATAAGAAGAACGAGATTCTTGCTAGAATTGACCAGTCGCTACATTTGCTCTGCACTTTCCAAAGACAAATTAAGCTTCCTGCAATGGGCTCTCATAATATATTCCACTCCTTTGAACAAATGATATTTTTTTCTCAAATCTACGGAAAATGACTTTCCTGTCATATAGATATGGGCTTCCCAACACAATTCAAGAAATATCCAATGACACTATATCTAATTCGAATTCATCAACGAAATTGGCAGTAATAACAAACCTGAAAATGCATTTCTTTATGACCTGAAGATTTTCATCCTTGGTTATTGATGAGCCCCAGAAATGGGTAATTATATGGGCTCATTTTGCCTCTTATTTCGACTTAATCCACCATTCTCATTAGTTTATTAATTTTTTTTGACTATATTTATGCTAATAGAGTGAATTGGGTTAGTCATTATGCCAAAAAGTCTAATGTGTGCTTTATGTAGATTTTTGGTCAATTTTGAGACAAAATCAAAGGTTTAAAGAGCATTTGGCAACCAAATTCGAGGAAGAACAAGGGAGAAGATTTGTAGGAGGATGTCTCCTTCATTTATGAACCCTTACCTCGAATTCTCCATCAGAAACTCGGAGCACAAGCAGCCACATTGATGATCCCAAGGGGCAGCCGAGCAAGTCAAGTAGGAATCTTGTTTATCTTTAGTTCCAGGAAGTCGAGTTCCTTGATTTTAGGAGGACGGTTGGAAGTCCCCATTTGTATAAATAAGAAGGCTTAGGGCATCAATTTTTTTAGTTATATTTTAGCTATTTTATAGTATATTTTCGCACTTTTGTGCAGTCTTGTACTCAGCTCATGTTCGAGCTCTTTTTGCAAACAATTTTGTGACGTAACTCTTATTTTTTTGATCAATGAAGATGAATCTAGATTTGAACCAGCACTGAGCTCTTCTAGAGGGCTGAATATCTTGGATTAGGGCCCAACACAAGCTGCCCAGCACCTCCTTTCTGTATTTATATGTTTTTTCTTGCATTTCAGAAGCTGATTTCTGTTGTTTAGGTTCGAATCTTACTTTGGTAAAATAGGTTGCTTTTGATGGTTAAATTGTTCTTGCTTCTAGTTTCTTGAGTAGTTTGCTATAGTAATAGAGAAAAATCCAAAAAGGCTACCATTAGGTCTTGATCTCCCTTCTCCTTCCTTGGGACCATGATTTGAGGTCAAGGCATTACTGTTGCCACCAAAAACACAGTTTTTGCCTTCTATGGAGTTGCTAGTGTGATGTTTTGAGTGGGAGAAGTTGATATTTGCTAGGATTCACATGCCTAGACCATTTCGTGTTCATTTTCCATGGCTTTCTCACATAATTTTCTGTTCATAAAGTTCTGTTCAACAGTACTCTGTTTTTAGGTTAGATTTTAGGTCGAATTAGACAAACTCTGGTTTTCAGTTCTTCCTTAGGTCAGTTTTAAGAAGTAGGTGTGCAGCTCACTTGAAAAACATTCCAGCTTGTCATCCCTTCATAGCACAACCTGTACCAGCTCCTCTTTCATAGATTCCTTCACTCATTCACCACATTTTGCCAAACTGTCCTAATTTCTGCATTTTTTTACAAAATCGCTTTCTTACCCTTTAAACAAATCCAACCATCTCTTTCATTCCTGATATTCATTGACAGAGTCCTAGACCCTTCAACACCTTCATCCAACTATGATTTCCCTTTTTCCATCGATTTTCCGCCTTCAAACCTCCAAAAAATCACTTTCGACCTCCTCTTGTAGATCTTCCTGTAGAACCTACTATAGATCCCCTACAGCCTGGTGTAGAAGTTCATGTGAGTGATTTTTCGAAGTCTGATCACAATGGAAGTCTCCAAAAGGGTGCTAGGGACATCTTAGGACCTTCCACCCTTTCCTCATCATCTCCAAAAGCCAACTCCATTTTCCTTTGCCACCAAACCACTGCACAATCATAATTAGTCAAATCACAAGCATAGTAAATCCGCATAAAAATACTCAAAATTGCAAAAATATGATTTCTTCCCTTTCTCTTCAGAACTAGCTTGAATAAATGAAATTTACCTTTTTAGTAATCGATGGCACCCATTTCGGTAGTTTCCATCTCTTTTCCTACACAATTAGGGTTTGTTAGGGTTTACTAGGGGTTGAGTTCCATTCAGTTTTCATTTTCTTTCTACAAGTAGAATAGCCCCTGTAGAATTAGTCTTATGCCATCACAGGAAAAGATTTTTCTAAAAACTCATAGAAGTTGGTTTAAGCTCCTAGCGAACTTGTGCCAGCTGATCAAGTGATAGCCTGCAGTAAGAGCTAGTACTTGTGCATACAACACCGTCGCTTCCAAGTTTGTTACGAACTACCGGGTTGATAAAAGTAAATAAGTAAGCCCGAGGAGTTGTTGATCCGGATTTAAAAAGGAACGCAATAAAATACAGAGATAACCATATACACAAAGATGCAGCGGAAATAATGCTTCATTTCATTAATGGAAAATACTGAAATATGCTTACAACCAGAATTGGAAATAAACCAGTTAGGGCGATGGTAGCTTTTCTCTGAGAAGAGATGTGCGACTACATGCTTCTGAACTATTCTGAACTGTGTTACAATGAGGCTCGAAGGCCTATTTATTGTTGAGAAACAATGGAAGACCCTTCACATTCCAAAACCTAACCCTAGAAGATGAAACACCAAATTGTGGGCCCCGTTTTTGGGTAAGTTGGTACATCAACTTTTCGGGGAAGCGAATTGGTCGTATTATCTTCGTTTGACGTGCATGATAGCCCATTGGAAAGATCTCTCCGAGGCCTACAATGGAAAAGATGATTTTTAAACAGTAGATTTCCCAAAAAACGTCGTTTAGGGCCTCAAAACGGCTCCAGAAGTTTAGGACCCGAAAAATTTCTAAAAATAGTAAACTGTGCTATAATTAAGGAAACTGAAAAAACTGAAAGAAGCACTAGAGGGGATCCAAGTGGAATTAGTGGGTGGCCACCAATATCCACCTGGATCATTCCTCCCCCC
>APFE030772909.1:204887-217786 GCA_000404065.3 Pinus taeda | reverse complement strand
AATACAGGCATTGGGCCAGAGGAGGAGAGGTTGAAAGCTGAACATTCCAAAGGGTAGATGTTGCTGGAATTAGGACTTCCTTGTAGAAGCTTGTGAGGAGAGATTCCCATCCTTTTCTTGTTTCATTTGGAAGTGGGTGAGCTTATCAAAGTAAAGGAAAACTCTTGCTGGACCCTGGGAGGAACTTGCACAACACCAAGGCTCAGGTTGTAATGGTTTCTTTTGTTTCCTATTAATACAATTAAGTCCATTCTTCTCAACAATTTGTTATTAATGAGTTGTTTCATATACTCCTTGGTCTGTATGTTGAATATGTTTTATTTTATGAGATATTCAGGTGCTATTTAATCGTTTGATTGTTAGTGAATGCAGGTTTCGAAGTGAAGGAGGAGCTCATCCGGATCGACGAGGCTGGACTACTACAACAGCGTTGGACTACAGGTAGGATCTAAACACTTGATTTCTTGTATGGTAAATGCATATTTAGAGAAGGATTGCTCTTAATTGTCTTGTTTGTCACTAGAAAGTCTTAGGCTTCTAGGGAGGTTGGTTTTGTCCGCAATATTAACTCTTTCCGCATGACACCTCCCTTTACAACAATTCAGTAGATCGTAGTTTACTCACTTCTTCCACCCTCATCATCAAACACAGTAGTGAGTACATCCAGCTCTCAGGCCATACTCATGGGAGCTCATTATGGGAGCTCATTATGCCTCATTGGTTTTGCAAGCACCATTGAGTGCCATGCCACATAATTATGGACAACGCATACCTCAATTTGATGGCACTAAGACAATTACATAACAACAATACATAGATAAAATGAATGATTTTACAGACCTTGAATAAGTATATGATGATGATGTGAAACTGAGCCTTTTTTCCCAAAGCCTAGCAAGGGAAGTTGGAAAATGGTATAGAGGTTTGGCAGTAGGAAGTATTGCTAATCTTCAAGAATTTCATCACTTTTCCTTTCTCGTTGGGAGGTCAAAAAGAACCCTCTTCAAATTTTAGTAGAATATGAAAGTTTGAGAAGAGCTCAGGTTGAGTTAGTCCAAGATTATTCAAATAGATTCAATAATGTTTATAACTCTATCCCTGAATAAATAAATCCTTCACCGGGTTTGTCCTTGCTTTGTTTTCCATATGGATTTGATGCTGACATGGCATACCAACTAACAGAAATAAGTCCAACTACTTTGGAAGACATGCATAATATCGCAGTAAATGTAGAAGCTAAGTTGAGGTCTGAAAAGAGAGTGACTATCAAGGAGAAAAATTCAACATCATTAGATGTTAAGTTGGACACTTTGATTAAAACCATGGAGAACATGATGGAGAACATTGTAACAACCCTGGTGAAGATTTCATGTAATAAAAGTTAATAAATGCAAAATAAGACCACGATTAAGGGACAATTATTCCAAGTTGGATGTTGGGCAATGATATCCTAGTGGGCGTCACTAGATGTGTGTTTTAGATAAGGAAAATTGGCAAATGCTAAGGCAAAGGCAATAAAAGGCAAAAGGAATTTTTGGCACATTTATTTATGAAAATAAAAGAAATTAGCAGAAAAGTAAGGTGAAAGGTCACAGGTTGCATGTGAGGAGGAAAATGAAGGAAAATAATGGAAAATGAAGAAATTAGAGGCCTCATTAATAAAAAGGCTTCTAAGGATCAGTGGATAATCTTTTGCTAACCTTTTTTCAGTTCAAGTTTGGAGCTTTCTCATTCTTCTCTCTCTCACACACACTATTGGTCACTTAGATTTTTCTTGGAGCACTCTAGCTTTGGGATCAAGCAAGGAAAAGCAAGCAAAGGATCAAGGAAAGGAAAGCGGGATCAAGTAGCTTCAATAGGAATTCTTGCAAGTAACCTTTTGCATGTGTGATTTCTTAGTTGGTTTGGACATACATGAGTTTGCATGTTGGTGTATGGTTCTATTGTTGTCAATGGCATGATTTTGTCGGGTTACGACAGAGGTTTTCAGCCTATCCTTGCCTTTCTCCAGATGCCATGGTATGTTGGGATGTTTATCTTGGTTTTGAGTTTTGGTTTTCCAGATGGATTTCAGAATCCGAGGTGAAGGTGGTCTCAAGTTTCATTCCCTAAAGGCTTGGGAATCTCTTGAACAATTTTGGCGGGATACATGATAAATCCTAAGGGAGAAGTCTCGGTTTAGGGCCTAGTGATCTGGGTTTGGATTGCAGTAAAGCCTAAGAGATTTGTCTCAGTTTAGGGCCTAGTGATCCGAGATTCGATTGTGGTAAAGCCTGAAATACAAGGAGACGGAAAAATCCTCAAATATAGTGATGGATTTCATATGGCATTCCAGTTCAATTCGGTTGTGATTGAAGCACTGATTCTGGTGTGATCACAGTTTGATGAGGGTGGAGGTGGTTTAACCTTTGGAGTCCCTTAGTTGTTCTTGGATTGGTTTTTATATGAGATCCCACATTCATGCTTGGAATATGGCACAGGGGTGTCTAGCTGAAAGAGATATTTGGTTCAACCATGTCTGTGGTTGGGTGGTATGTGGAAGTCCCAAACCTAGTCGGGTTTTCATATGATTAATAAAAGCTAAGTTCTTTTATTTTTGAATTGGTTTATAAGTGGATTTAATGGTTGTCATATTTCTAATATTTATATGGTTTTATGCTGGTTACAAGCACATTTAAAGGACTAGTTCATGTCATGGTTATTTCTTATATTTACATGTAATCGTTTAATGGATGGATGCAAGACCTAATTGATGATATAATATTTCAATGAAGAAGGAGGTGATCCTTCTGGTTATGTTTCATAAGTTATTTCCATCATTTTTACTCTGTCTTATATCCTAGACCTGTGGGTTGCATTGATGCCAAGTGTTTGACAGAATGTCAGTCCCGGTTGGGGATGCTCGGGCCTAGTCGTAAGGTTTATTTTCATTTATCAACATTGTTATCATGTCTTTGATTGATTCTAGAGGTTGTAGAAATCTTTGGGCAAAGGTTAGGATTCTGAGCTAGAAAAGTGGCTCAAATCCCAAGGTCGTTGGCACATAGGCCTATGAGAGTGACTTTGGATTGTTGGTCGTTGTCTTGCCTATTATAGCTTGAAAGTGACTTTGTTTTAAAAGGCTTAAAACATCAGTGGGACCCAAGGGAAGGATGTTTGAGTGGCTAACATGTCTCCTAGGGGTGTTGTTGTTGATGTGGATGGGTTTTTTTTATGTGTTCCATCGATTCCATTTCCTTAAAGTTACCAAGGAGATTCAATCCCTTATATTAACCTCTCTCATCACATGTTTGCCTCGGCTAATAGGTTGCTTGGGTGGACCTAGGAGAAGGGGGTGTTACAAATTGGTATCAGAGCGTGGTTGCGCTCTCCTTGGGTGAAGGTGCTTAGTCATGCATGCATGTCAGTTCTATGTGTGTCCCTTACACTTTCATTCCTTGTGCTTGTTGCATTGCATCATATTGATCATTATTGTAGTAAGGTTGTCATGAGGAACTTGATGTGATTTTCTTGGATTCATCGTTGAAAGTATATGACTAGTTGCATATGTTTATATGTCGCTTACATGTTGATTATATGTTTCAATACATCCTTGTATGTCAAGTGCATTCTTGAATGTTTTGATTACATGTATCCGTCTTGTAGTTTGGTTACAATAATTGATCGCTTATGCTCGATTACATGCATTCATACGTATGTGTAGTTGATTAGGTATTGCCTATACATGTTGATAGTTGCATGTGGCAATGTGTGCAATGGAGTAATAGTTTTTTCCATGCATGAGGTCGTAGCATGCATTGTTGACATGGCCTTGCATTGATTACTGTACCCTAGCTAGAATGATGTTTGTGCATTGATACACTTATTCAATATATGTCTATATCATGTTATAATTATGTTATACATGTATCACCGTGATTTGATGATCTTGCAGACAATGTATCCTCCTCGGATTATGCTAAGGTATGTTTGTTTATTGTGATTTGGTGTAGTTGACATAGTATTTCTTGTAGGAAAGAGATCAGATGACTAGCAAGGTGGTAGACTACATTGAATCTCCTTATGCATCAGATGGGCATAGTATTCCTTGTAGGAAAGAGATTAGACGACTAGCAAGGTGGTAGACTACATTGAATCTCCTTATGCATCAAATGGGCAGCATGGTGTGGGGCACTCTTCTAACTTGGTAGACACATTGAGAAGCCTAAAGGAAGTGATAAGGAGTTGCAAAGAAGATAATGACAAAATCATGCAAGCACAAGAGAAACAAGTAGAGGTGAATATGATACTACTTCAGAGCTTGTTAGGTTTGTAGCAACAGGGACCACTTCGGATCAGCCATGGACATGAGGACATAACTAATGGGGCATATGGCAGTAGGTCTCCTAGTAGACACAGGTCAGATAGATCCAACATGATTAGAGATGGCAGGTTGTTGGACACTCGGGATAAGAGAGGTGATCGATACATGTACTATTCCATCTCTGGTTCTAACAGGCATCATGATCTTCATTGTCATCATCCTTACAATAGGAATGATAGGGGATACTTGCGAGATAAGTTTAAGAAGGAAAAGCCACCTACCTTTGATGGAGACATGAAGAAATCACAAGATGCAGAAGCATGGTTGTTGGGTATGAAGAAATTCGTTCGATTTCATGATTATTTAGAAAACATGAAAGAAAAGATAGCCACTTTCAGTCTCAAAGGTAAAGTGGATATTTGGTGGGAAGATGTGAATAATCTCAAAGGTATACATGAGGAATATTTGACTTGGCCTACATTTGAAAGGCTCTTCAAGAAGTACTTGTTTGAGAGGTACTATGATGATAGAGCTAAGGAATTTTATGAGTTGCATATGGGTTTTATGACAAACGATGAGTATACTAGCATATTTTTGGAGTTGTTGAGATATGTGCCTTACCTTGGGGAGGAGAAGGCCAAGGTTTAAAGATTCATCAGAGGATTTCTAGTTGCATATAGAGATTGGATTGATTTTGATGAGCCTAGATTGTTGGAGGGGGCCATCCGAAAGTTGAAACATTGTTATGATCAGTCAAAGCGCAAAGTTGAGCCTAATCATGACTTGAAAAGAAATGAGAAAGCTAAAGGAAAATGGCCACCAAAGAGAGGAAGACCTCAAGATGCAAGTGAGAAAGAAAATGTAGTTCCTTACAAGATATTCAATACAACTAAGAAGGGACATGGAGAGAAGCAGACTAGAGGCAGTGGTAGGGAACCATTGTAGTGTTGGATATGTGGTAAGGACCATTGTAAGAAGGATTGTCTATAGTATCAAAGTGGTGGTAGACCCCAGATATACAGTGCTCAGGAGGCACATACAGTTGGTGATGTTGGTCATAAAATTCCTCAGATCTATGCAGTTGTGGACAACAGGTAGGTGGATCATCAGGCATTGATCATTGAGATGGACAGTAAGCTTTGTGATCAAGTTGTTTCTATTTTGATTGATCTTAGATCTAACTATAGTTATATTAATCATGACCTGGTGGATAATTGTAGTTTGAGAAAAGAAGTGCATGCAGAATCTTGGTTGGTACAGTTGGCTACAGGTACAAAGAAGAGAGTTCACCATTGGGTAAGAGCTTTTGCATTTAAGTTAAATGGTCTGCCTACAATAGCACTTTTGAATGTATTTCCATTGGGATCATATAGTATGCTTTTGGGTATGGATTGGCTATACCTTCTCAGAACCAAAGTGGATTGCTTTGACAAGGCCATTAAGTGTGTGGATGATAGTGGGGAAAAGAGGACTCTGTAGAGGAAGAAGAAGCCTACATCAGTGAGGATGATTACCGCTATGCAAGATAAGCGTACTTGTAGAAATGTTGTGTAATGTTTGCAGTACACATTTCTAGTGACAAGGGTAAGGAGGTTGAGGATGCCCATGTGTTGAGAAGATATGTAGTTTTGTAGCAGTTTTAGGATGTATTTCCTTAGGACATTACAGAGTTTCCACCTCATAGGGAGGTAGACTTCTCTATTGAGCTGGTGCGAGGGGCGGCCCTAGCATCAAAAACACCTTATAGGATGAGCACACCTGAGTTGACTGAGTTAAAGTTGCAGCTGAAGGAAATGTTGGACAAGGGGTAAATTAGGCCAAGTGTATCTCCTTGGGGTGTGCAAGTGTTGTTCATGAAGAAGAAAGAATGTACTCTTATATTATGAATTGATTATAGGCAACTGAACAAAGTAATGATCAAGAACATGTACCTATTGTCGAGGATTGATGAATTGTTTGATCAGTTGAAGGGAGAAACAATGCTCTCTAAGATCAATTTGAGATTAGGATACCACCAAGTACACATAAGGAAGAGGATATCTTCAAGACTACGTTCAGGACCAGGTATGGGCATTATGAGTTTGTTGTTCTTCCATTCGGTTTGACTAATTATCCAGCTAAATTTATGTGTTTAATGAATAGTGTGTTGTGTCCTTATCTGGAAAATTTTGTTATTGTATTCATTGATGACATACTGGTATATTTTAAGAATGAGGAAGAGCATGTTGAGCGTTTAGCAACAATGTTGAGATTTCTAAGAGAGCATCAGATGTATGCTAAAATTAGCAAGTGCAGCTTCTTTTAGACTGAGGTACATTACTTAGGGCATGTTGTCTCCAAGGATGGCAGAGTAGTGGATCCAGAAAAGATAAGGGCCATCATGGAGTGGGCAGCTCCTAAGAATGTGGATGAGGTGAGATCATTTATGGGATTGGCAGGTTACTACAAGAGGTTCATCATGAACTTCTCACACATTTCATATCCTATTACATCATTGCAAAGGAAAGGTAAGAAGTTTGAGTGGACAAAAGAATGTGAAGCTAGTTTTGAGCACCTTAAGCAGTTGTTGACACATGCACCAGTACTAAATATTGTGGATCCTGACAAGGAGTTTGTAGTGTGGATAGATTCTTGTAAGAGAGGACTTGGTGGAGTTCTCATGCAAGAAAGACAAGCAGTCTGCTATGAGTCGCGAAAACTAAATGAGCACCTTGAACTAGCAACGAATTATAGTGAGCTCAAGAAGCTTATCTTGAGGGAGTTTTACACCAAGCCATATTTGAGTCATCCAAGATATCAGAAGACGTTGACGGCAGTGAAGAAGTTCTACTATTGGCTGAATCTAAAGAAGGAAGTGTCAGATTTCATGGCTAGATGTTTATATTGTCCGTCGGTCAAGGCGAAATGTAAGCACCCAGGTGGTTTACTACAACCTATAGTGATTCCAGAATGGAAATGGGAGATCATTTCCATGGATTTCATTACAAGCATTTGGAGGATAGTGAGGCAGCATGATTCTATTATGGTTATGGTCGATAGGTTGAGCAAGGTAGCTCACTTCATTCTAGTAAAGACTACATATTCAGCCAGTGAGGTAGCACAAGTGTTCATTAGAGAAATAGTGAGACTTCATGGTATTCCAAAAAATATTGTGTCGGACAGGGATGTAAAGTTCAATTCTAAGTTTTGGAAGGAGCTATTTGTAGGTTTGGGTATAGAGTTGGCCTTCAGTACAGCTTATCATTCGCAGACAGATGGACAGATAGAGAGGATCAGTAGGATCTTGGAGGATATGTTGAGGATGTATGTGATGCACCAGTAGAAGAAATGGGAGGAGTATCTTCCATTGGTTGAGTTCACATACAATAGTGGTTATTAGGAGTCATTGAGGATGAGTCCTTTCAAGGCATTGTATGTGCGAAGTTGTAACACTACCATCAGCTAGAGTGATCCAATGAACAAGGTACTTATTGGACCAGATATGTTGGCATACATGGAGCAGGAAATGCAGGTTATAAAGAAGAATCTAAAGGCATCACAGGATAGACAGGAGAGTTATGAAAATCAGCAATGGGTGTTCAAGGAGTTTCAGGTTGGGGAGCATGTGTATTTGTGCATCAAGCCCAAGAAAATATCTTTGAGGATTAGTTCATGTGTGAAGTTGGCACCATGGTATTGTGGGCCTTTTGAGATCCTTGAGAGGATTGGACCAATGGCATATCGACTTGCATTGCCTCCAACAATGAAATTCCATGAGGTTTTCCATATTTCATTGCTTAAGAAGTATATAAAGGATGTTTTTCATGTTATTGATTGGTCTATATTGCACTTGGATCAAGAAGGAGAGTTACAGATAGAGCCTTAGTGCATATTGTAGCAAAAACATCTCATACTCAGGAATAGAGCCATAGAGCAAGTTAAAGTGTAGTGGAAGCACTTTGGGCCTGAAGAAGCTACATGGGAAGGAGGATTAGATGCGAACCCTATATCCTTCATTGTTTGATAGTTGAGACAAAGTATTTTTGGTTTGATGTTGGCATATGTTTTACTGATGTTATGGTATATATATGCATATGTATACGGATGTAAATATTGCCATGAGCTAAGTTACAAGGCTCCAACAAGCAGTATGGGTGTCATATTATTATGGTTGTTATATTGTCATGTTGTCCTTATGTTTTGCTTTTCAGAAGGTATTTCATTATAAATACTGCAACAAGCTAAGTTATAAAGCTCCATGGGAAGTATGTTTTCTTTTCAGTGGTTTTGAAGAGGTCATGGTGTGATTTAACACCAACGATGGTGTTCCCCAATCGGGAGGGTTTTGTAACATCCCTGGTAAATATTTCATGTAATAAAAGTTAATAAAGGCAAATAAGACCACGGTTAAGGGACACTTATTCCAAGTTGAATGTTGGGCAAAGTTATCCTAGTGAGCATCACTAGATGTGTGTTTTGGCTAAGGAAAATTGGCAAAGGTTAAGGCAAAGGAATTTTTGGCACATTTATTTATGAAAATAAAGGAAATTAGGAGAAAAGTAAGGTGAAAGGTCACAGGTTGCATGTGAGGAGGAAAATGAAGGAAAATAATGGAAAATGAAGAAATTAGAGGCCTCATTAACAAAAAGGAATTTGAGGATCAATGGGCAAGATTTTGCTAACATTTTGTCAGTTCAAGTTTGGAGCTCTCTCATTCTTCTCTCTCTCTCACTCTTGGTAACTTAGAGTTTTCTTGGAGCACTATAGTTTTGGGATGAAGGAAGTAAAAGCAAGCGAAGGATCAAGGAAAGGAAAGAAGGATTAGGAAGGTTCAGTAGGAATACTTGCAAGTAACCTTTTGCGTGTGTGATTTCCTAGCTAGTTTTGACATGCATGGTTTTGCATGTTGGTCTATTGTTCTCTTGTTGTCGGTGGCATGGTTTTACCAGGTTATGATAGTGGTTTTTATCCTAGCCTTACCTTTTTCTAGATGCCATGGTATGTTGGTATTTTTATCTCAGTTTTGAGCTTTGGTTTTCCAAATGAATTTCGAAATCTAGGGCAGAGGTGGTCTGAAGCTTCATTCCCCAAAGGCTTAGGAATCCCTTGACTAGTTTTGTTAGGGTACACAATAAAGTCAAAGGCAGAAGTATCGGTTTAGGGCCTAGCGATCCAGGTTTAGATTGTGGTAAATCTTGAGAGACTAGTCTTGGTTTATGGCCTAGTGATCCGGTATTGGATTGGGGTTAAGCCTGAGAGACAAGAAGATGAAAAATTACTCAAGGATAGTGATGGATTCTGGATGGAATTCCAATTTCGGTTCAGTTGTGATCGAAGCATCAGTTTTTGTGTGATCATGGTTTGATGAGGGTGGAGGTGGTTTAGCCTCTAGATTCCCTTATTTGTTCTTGGATTGGTTGTTCTATGAGATCCCATGTTCATGCTTGGAATATGGCACGGGGGTGACTGGCTAAAAGAGATATTTGGTTCAACCATTTCCATGGTCGGGTGGTAAGTGGAAGTCTCGAACCTAGTTGGATTTTCCTATGATTAATATAAGCTAAGTTCTCTTACTTTTGCGTTGGTTTATAAGTGGATTAAATTTTTGTCATATCTCTAATCTTTATATGGTATTATGATGGTTATAAGCATGGTTAAATGACTGGTTCATGTCATGGTAATTTCATGTATTAATTGTAATCGTTTAATGGATGGATGCAAGACCTAATTGATGATATAATAGTTCAATGGAGAAGAAGGTGGTCCTTCTGGTTATGTTTCGTAAGTTCTTTCAGTCATTTTTCTCTGTCTTGTATCCTAGACCTGTAGGTTGCATTGATGCCAAGTGTTTGATAAAATGTCAGCCCAGGTTGGGGATGCTCAGGCCTAGTCCTGAGGTTGATTTTGATTTATCAGCATTGTTATCATCTCTTTGATTGATTCTGATGGTTGTAGCAAGTTTTGGGCAGAGGTCGAGATTCTGCGCTAGAAAAGTGGTTCAAATCTCAGGGTCGCTGGCACAAATCTGCTGGGAAAAGTCCACAGTCACTGGCACATAGGCATGTGAGAGCACCTTTGGGTTGCTCATCATTGTCTTGCCTATAGCATGAGAGAAAATTTTGGGTTAAAAGGCTTAAAACATCAGTGGGACCCAGGGGCAGGATGTATGAGTGGCTCACATGTCTCCTAGAGGCGTTGTTGCTTATGTGGATGGGTATGTTTGATGTGTTTCATTGATTCCATTTACTTAAATTTACCAAGGAGATTGAATCCATTATAGTTGCCTCTCTCATCACATGTTTTCCCTGGCTAGATGGTTGCTTGGGTGGACCTAGGAGGAGGGGGTGTTACAAAAATGACCTTGACAGATCGAGTTGTTGCAAGGGAACCACAGGGATGTCCTCAAATCATAAAATCTGAATTTTAGAAGACAACATATCTAAATCAAATAAAGAGACCAAAGAAATCCAACAATTCAACAACAAATCAAACCTCCTTTCCAACAGAATTATGCAGAAGAAGAACAAGAAGCAACAGAAGAGCAAGAATAGGATCAAATTAATATTTTTAGTGAGGGAGAAGTAAACGATATTTTCTTGAAAAAAGAGGAACAATATTTCTTCTTAAAATCACAGCAAGATGTCATGCCTCCATAATTAGAAGACTACAAAAAGGGTTATCAAAATTCTATTATGGAAGTCCACAAGCAGTATCTTTTAAGGAACAAGAAAGTCCCAACAAATTCTCCCAAAAAGAGCCAAGCTGATATACCTTCCAACAATCAGACAAAGGTTGATTCTTCCAAAGAAATCCCTCAAAAAAAAAGATGCAACAATTAAGGAGGTGGAGAAAACCTCATCATCTTTTAATCTTGTGAGTGAAATATCAAAGATTAAAGTCTTTGTTCATTAGTTGAATTGATGAGGAAGGATGCATACAAAGGTCAAATTTTGAAGGCATTGAAGATAGGAGAAGGTTCAGACATAGTGAATTTAAATGATGATCACCCAGAGTTAATTTTTGGGCTGGAATTTGAGGGAGAAAGTTCTCAAGAAGGTAATGTGCTACCATTATATATCAGCCTTAATATTCATGATCTGATATTTCATAATGCGGTGTTAGATTTGGGTGCTTCACACAACTTAATGCCTAAAGTGATCATGGACAAGCTAGGGTTGGATATAACTAGACCATACAAAGATTTGTTTTCTTTTGAATCCAATAAAGTAAAGTGTATTGGTTTGATAAAGGATTTATGTGACACCCTACCACAAATTCCAGCTAAGAGTGTGGTCATGGATGTGGTTATTTTTGACATCCCACCAAAGTATGGTATTTTGGTATTTAGGCCTTGTGGTGCGAAATTGAAGCGATCGCTACAAATGGACATGTCATATGCCACTATCCCAGTATTTGGATAGCCAAGAAAGTTGTATAGGGAAACTTTCATGATGTATAGGGTAAGCAGTCAAGACAAGCCGAATAATTGTTATGTTTATTCTATAAATTCAGACATGGATTGATTTATATTGTATAATGATATATGCATGGGGGATGAGGCTCAAAACAAGGACAACAAAACATAAATGAAAGAGAATGTATTGCTCAATAATAAATCGGAAAAAAGAAGAACGTGTGATGTTTGAGGCTAAAACATAAAATGATAATGATGAAGAAGGCTTGTGGAATATGAATTTTGATGGGGCGGTCGACATGGAAGGAGTTGGGGCTGGTGTATGGATCTTAGGCTCAAAATCAAGCAGGTCAAAAACTAATTCATATAAACTTGCCTTTGAATGTACCAACAATGTTGTTGAATACAAGGCTTTGATTTTAGGGATGCAACTTTTGAAAAGGTCAAGAGCCAAAAGGATCTCGGTGCATGGAGATTCAGAATTAATCATTAAGCAGATTAAAGGTGAGTATTCAACCAAACACCCTAGATTGAGGGCATATAGAAATTTTGTCTTATATTTTCTACAATGTTTTCCATAATACCATTTGTCTGTGATTCCTAACGATCAAAATGTGTTTATTACTGATTTGGCCACCTCGGCTAGGACATGTAAGATACATTTTCATCCAAATAAGAAGTATGAAACTAAGGTAAAACATCATCATGTTGTCTTAGACAATGTGAGATATCGGCAAGTTTTTGATAGTGATAAGCAACTAGATAATTTTCTGCAATTGAAGGATGAATTTGTCAATTTGCATATTAATGGGGGTAGTAGTGTTGACAGTGATAGAGATAAAATTGACTTGAATCAAATTAGAGAAAGCAATGATGAGCATGAATCAGATCTTGAAGTTTTGCAGCTGAAAGACAATGTGCTTCCGACAAGTTTAGTTCCATTGGAGGAATTGTTTGATTTTAATGATGTGTCACATAAGCCTAAGATTTGTAGGTTTTAACCCCGTACAGAAATTGCCTACATACGAATTCTAAATCACAGAAAAATAAACAATGCGAGAGCATAACACATAAAACACATATGCGCAAAGATTTCCCCTGGATCCAAAAACTGGGACTACCAGCTTGATTTTTCATTATGTTCCTTTCAATATTACAATACATATTTATACATGCCGAAGCATCCAATACCATGGACCAAAA
>APFE030772909.1:170158-204096 GCA_000404065.3 Pinus taeda | reverse complement strand
TTTCTTTCCACATGGGGCCACAAGAGAGCTTAGTCATTTATCCAGCCCTGCAATGCCCATTGTTTCTCTACACCAAGAGAACTTCTCAGAGCTCACAGATTTTTTCAATGCATCTTCAGTATTCTTCAAAGTGTCCAACTTTACCAGCAACACCTTTTTGTCTTCTATCACATCCCTCACAATGTGATACTGAACATCAATGTGCTTTGTCTTTGAATGATATGCAGGGTTCTTTGCCAAGAAAATTGCACTTTGGCTATCACAATCTATCCTTATAGATTCCTGTACTAACCCCATGATTGAACACAATCTCTGCAACCAAACTGCCTCCTTGCTTGCATGAGTGGCTGCCATGTATTCTGCCTCTATAGTTGATAGTGCAACTACAGATTGTTTCTTACTCATCTAACTGATTGCACCTCCAAATAGGTTAAACACATACCCACTTGTAGATCTTCTTTGATCCATATCTCTAGCCCAATCTGAATATCCAACACTTTGTCCAATCCTGGTCTTCCTTGGTAGCACAAACCATAATTACTAGTGCCATGCAAATACCTGAAAACCCGCTTCACTGCTGTCCAGTGCTCCTTCCCTGGTTTTGACATAAACCTGCTCAATACTCCCACTGCATGAGCAATGTCTGGTCTAGTACAGACCAATGCATACATCAAGCTACCAGCTGCACTTGCATATGGAACACAGGACATGTCCTCTTCCTCTTCTTGTGTCTTGGGACACTGTTCAGCAGATAAACTCACATCTACAGGAATAGGAACCTTCACCGGTTTACTATCCTGCATATTAAACCTCTGCAGTATTGTCTCAACATACTTCCTCTGGTTTAACCAGAGCTTCCTCTTTGCCCGATCTCTTTTAATTTCCATGCCCAAAATATGGTTTGCAGCACCGAGATCTTTCATGTCGAATTTGGAGGACAATTGGGTCCTGGATGATTTCTTTGTCATTTCCAACCAGCAACATATAATCCACATACAAGACGAGATAAATAACACGGTTACCAATTAATTTAAAATACACACAGTGATATGCTTTGCTTCTGTTGAAGCCAAGTCCCCGTATAAATGTATCAAATTTCTGATACCACATCCTTGGTGATTCTTTTAACCCATACAGAGACTTCTTTAACTTGCATACCAGTTCTTTCTTACCCTTCACTGCAAAGCCTTCAGGTTGCTTCATGTAGATTTCCTCTTCCAAATCCCTGTGAAGAAATGTTGTCTTCACATCCATCTGTTCTACCTCAAAATCAAAAGCAGCAGCAACAGATAAAAGTAATCTAATAGAAGTTACCTTGGCAACAGGAGAAAAAATATCACCAAAATCAATTCCCGACACCTGGGAATAACCTTTTGCTACCAACCGAGCTTTGTATTTCTCCACCTTCCCTTCTGCATTTGTCTTCTTCTTGAACACCCATTTGCTGCCAATGGGTTTCCTTCCTGCCGGCAACTCCACCAGATCCCAAGCCTCATTTTTGTGCAAAGATGCCATTTCATCAACCATGGCCTCTTTCCAGAGTTTTCCATCCTCTGAATCTACTACTTCCTTCACAGTTCTAGGATCATTGTTCGTAATAGATAAAGAAAAATTTTAATAGAAAGCAGATGGACTATACCTTTCTGGCTGCCCTCTTTCTCAAAATGATCTTCTCACACCTCGAGTTTGTGGCTCTTCATCTTCTGATTCCTCCTCTGTTGTAGAGTTTAATTCTCCCTCCTTAAGCTCAAACTCTATCTTCTCAGGTTCCTTTTGTTGGAATTCATGTTTAATAACATATTTTACCTCTCTGAACACCACATCTCAGATGTACACAACCTTCCTTGTTATTGGGTTCCAAATCTTATAACCCTTTAAAACATCCTTATACCCAATAAAGATGTACTTTTCAGATTTACTATCCAACTTGGTTCTTTTCTCCTTTGGAACATGTACATATGCATCACATCCAAATACCCTTAGTGTGAAAGAGAAGGTTTCTTACCAGTCCATACCTCTTGTGGAGTCTTATCTTCCAATGCTGATGAAGGTGATCTATTGACCAGGTAACATGCAGTCTCCACCGCCTCTACCCAGAATTCTTGTCCTAACCCAGCACCACTGAGCATGCTTCTTACCCTTTCTATCAACCTCTTGTTCATACTTTCTGCAACTCCATTTTGCTAATGTGTATATGGAGTAGTCTTCTACCATGCTATACCACACTTCCTACATAATTCTTCAAATTCCTTACTACAAAACTCTCCGTCATTATCTGTCCTCAACACCTTTCTCTTATTCTTTATCTGGTTTTCCACCAGAGCCTTAAATTCTTTCAACCTGTCAAAGACTTCAAATTTCTTCTTAAGGAAATATATCCATGTATTCCTTGAGAATCATCTATCAATGATACATAGTACACAGACTTACCGAGTGATGGAACCTTCACAGGTCCAAACACATCACTGTGCACAAGCTCTAATATATGTTTCACTCTCTTACCACCAAAGGGGAAACTCACCCGATTTTACTTCCCATATACATAATTTTCACAGAATTCAAAATCCAGAGAGCTATTAGTCATACCTTCTACCATACCTTTACCATGAAGTATTAGAAGGCCCTTCTCTCCAATATGTCCAAGATTTTGATGCCACAACATGGTTTTCTCTCCAGAGACCACTAGATTTTCTGCTCCACCTTCAGGAACCACAGAACTGTTGCACCCATCAATAACAGTGCTACCTTGTAGCTTGTACAAAGTTCCAATCTGAACTCCCTGCATCAATACCAGTGCTCCCCAAACCATTTTGCAAGTATCCTTATCGAACATTGTTTTTACACCTACATCATCTAGCTTGCTTATGGAAATTAGATTTCTAGCCAATGCAAGAATATGCAGAACACTCAGAAGTGTTCTAACCCTTCAACCTTTCAACTTCAACTTTACTTTTCTACGAGAAACGATTCTAGCTTTCCTATCATCCCCCTAAGAAGACATCACCACCATCATATTTCTCATACTCACAGAACCACTCTCTATGCGGAGTGAAGTGAAAGGATGCACCTAAGTCAATCAACCATGCCTCATGATCTACATGTGTACTTGAAGAAGCTAAGTACACATCCCCACCTTCATCTGAGGTGCTTTTCACCTCTATAGAAGGAGCATCATCATATCCCTTTCCTTTGTTAGGAGCTTTAGATTTACAATCCATTTTGTAGTGCCCTTCCTTTCTGCATTTCTAGCACACCACCTTTACAGGTTTTCCTAGAGATTTAGATCTCCCTCTAGATTTAGATCTCCCACTCGATGACTTATTTTTGATTCTATTCTAGGACTGTCCTCATATAGACAAGGCATCACCATTCTGGCTGTCCATATTTTTCCATCTCATCTCCTCCATCAGCAAGGATGAGACTATTTCACCAAACTGCAAAGCAGTTGCATTGCTACTTATTGCAATAACCAGACTATCCCACGAATATGGTACAAAACAAAAGAAACTGATGCACTTATCTTCATCTAAAATTTTAATATCAACAGATAATAACTGACTTTCCACAATATTAGATGCGTTGAGATGTTCTATCACCGAGTCTCCATCTGTCATCCTCAGGTTATACATTGTTTTCTGTAGGAATAGTTTATTCACCAGAGACTTAGATTGGTACAAAGTCCCTAACTTGTCCCATAAATCCTTCATCGTAGCTTCTCCTAATACATTTAGCAGTACTGAATCTGAGACACACAATCGTATTATGCTCTTAGCCTTCCGATCCAACTTCTTCCATTCTTCATTGGATACTCCCGTTGGTTTAGTACCCAGATCTACCACGATCAACTGATCTTTATCCACCAGCAGATCCTCCATCTTGATTTTCCACAACTCAAAACTCTGACCATTAAATTTCTCGATCTCTATCTTTCCACTGCTCACCATCTTCTTTCACCAATAGAATTGATCTTGCAGATCTCCCACTGAACAGGGTCTACCACAGGCCCAAGCAAAACCACTCAGCAACAAAGGTGTCCCCTTGAAGGCAAAATAACTCTGATACCAAATGTAGGTTTTAAACCCGTACAGAAATTACCTACATACGAATTCTAAAACACAAAAGATACACAATGTGAGAGCATAACACATAAAACACATATACACAGAGATTTTCCCCTGGATCCCAAAACTAGGACTACTAGCTTGATTTTTCATTATTTTTCTTTCAATGTTACAATACATATTTATACATGCCGAAGCATCCAATACCATGGACTGAAAACCTTCGTGTCCAAAACCATGGATCGAAAACCATCGCATCCAAAACCATGTGCGAAAATCATGCACAAAACCATAGGTAGGTCCACCCTACACCCCTCAAACCCCCTGTAACCCCCCAGCTATGCAATTGGCGCAACAAAGGGAGGGCTTCACCCCCCTTGTAACCCCCCAGTTAACTATGTGGGCTAGTCATCGAAAGAATATAACAAAACCCAACAAAAACTACCAGCTATGGAAGATGCGGATGAAAGATTATTTGTTCCATAGAGATCTGTACCAGCCATTGAGTAGAAAGGAAAAGAAGCCGATGAGTATGATAGACACATAATTGGATATTCTTGATAGAAAAGCACTTGGAACAATACAACTATGCCTAGCGGCATTGGTAGCGTTTAATATTTCAAAGGAAATGACAACAAAGGGTTTAATTTCAACATTGGCCAAACTATATGAAAAACCCTCAACCTCGAATAAGATATTTCTTATGAAGCGTTTATTTAATATGAAGATTCCAAAAGGTGGATCTGTTGCTGATCATTTAAATGAATTTAATATAGTTACCAGTTAGTTAAGTTCTATAGGGGTGACTTTTGATGATGAAGTTAGGGCTCTGTTATTTATGTGCTCATTGCCAGACATTTGGAAGGGTTTAGTTATGGCCATTAGTGACTTTGTCTCTAGATCTAGTACTTTAAAGTTTGATGATGGTGTTAGTGCAATCCTTAGCAAGGAAATGCGACGGAAAAGCTTCGATGAGACATCAGGTAATGCTTTGACTGCAGAGTCTAGGGGGAGAAAAATGGAAATAGGAAAGAGACTTGGATATCGCAGTAAGTCGAGAAAAGGTAGATCCAATTCTAGATCAGGGATAATGTACTGGAAATGCAAGAAGAAAGGACACATGAAGAAAGACTGCAAGTCTCGGAAGGGAAAAGAAGGAGTCAAGTAGCAAGAAAATAATCATGAAATGAATGTAATAGGTGATGTGTTGCAATCTGCTTTTATTCTTTCATTAGAAAATATTATTGATGCCTGGGTGGTATATTTAGTGGCCTCATTCCATGCCACACCTGATAGGAAACATTTTCAGGATTATGTTCAAGGAGATTTTGGACACGTTCAATTGGGTGGTGATAAACCCTATAAAATTATTGGAATGGGTACAGTTTGCATAAAACAGCAGAATGGAAATCAATGGCTATTGAAGGAGGTAAGGCATGTTCGAAATATGAAGAAAAATCTTATTTCAACAGGGTAGTTGGGAGGTGAAGGTTGCATAACTACTTTCACAAGTACAACCTGGAAGGTCACTAAAGGAGCCCTGGTAATAACAAAAGGACAAAAGGTTGGTACATTGTATTTATGCAATGGTATTTCAAATTATGTTAATGATTTAACCTCTACTGGAGAAGATATGGCATTGTGGTATCATAGGCTTGGGCATATGAGTGAGAAGGGGATGTAGATCCTTTACTCAAGAAATTTGTTGCGAAGTTTGAAGCATGTTGATTTGGAATTCTGCGAAAATCGTGTTTATGGAAAATAGAAGAGAGTCAAATTTCTCAAAGTTAAGAAAGAAAAGAAGAGTGAAAAATTAAAGCTTGTTCATACACATGTATGGGGACCATCTCAGGTATCATCTCTTGGTGGCTCTCATTATTATGTTACTTTTATTGATGATGCAACCAGAAAATCTGGATTTATTATATTCGAAATAAATCTAATGTATTTGATACTTTCAAGAAATGGAAAGCTTTGATTGAAAATGAGATAGGAAAAAGGTTGAAGTGTCTCAGATCATACAATGGAGGTGAATATTGCAGCAAAGAGTTTGATATGTACTATTCAGAAAATGGAATTTGCAGAGAGAAGATAGTTCCAGGAACACCACAACAAAATGGTGTGTCAAAAAGGATGAATGGGACAATCATGGAGCATGCAAGGTGCATGAGATTACATGTAGGATTGCCTTTACAATTTTCAGCAAACGCTGTAGATACTATTGTTTATCTAAGAAACAAACGGCCTTCAAGTTCCTTGGATGGTGGTATTCCAGATGAGGCATGGATAGGTAAAAAGGCAAACTACTCCTTTTCAAAGACTTTTGGTTGTGAAGCCTTTGTCCACATTAATAAAAAAAATAGAACAAAGCTTAAGGCAAAATCAAAGAAATGTTCCTTTATTGGATATGGTGTTAATGGTTTTGGTTATTGCTTTTATGATTATGAAAAACACAAAATCATTAGGAGGAGAGATGTCATATTCAATGAAAAGGCTTTGTATAAGAATCAACTGCAGGAAAAGAAACAGGAAAAGTAAAATAGAGAATACACCGTTCTTGAAGAGATCACAGAAAAAGTGATGGTGTCTAAAAATCATAATGATCAACAGCCATAACAACAACCACAATAGAAACAAGCACCTCAAACACCTAAAATTGGTGTTAGAATATCTACTAGGATAAGTAGAACCCCTGAACGATACTCTCCTTCATTATATTATGTATTTTTGACTGATTCTAGTGAACCAAAATGTTATGAAGAAGCAGTACAGGTAGAAACCAGCAAGAAGTGGGAGCAAGCCATGAAAGAAGAAATGGACTCCTGAGCACATAACCAGACTTGGGATTTAGTCAGGTTTCCTATAGGTAAAACAACACTGCATAATAAATGGGTTTACTATTTGAAGGAAGTAGATGGAGGTAGACAAATGTATAAAGCTAGACTTGTGGTGAAGGGGTTTGCACATGAAAAGGGTATAGACTTTGATGAGATATTTTCTCCTATTGCTAAAATGACTTCAATCAAAACTATTTTAAGTCTAGTAGCAGCTGAAGGTTTTCATCTTGAGAAGTTAGATGTAAAGAAAACTTTTCTCCATGGGGATTTGGAGGAATTGATATATATGCAGCATCCACAAGGATATAAGGTAAAAGGGAAGAAGAAACTAGTGTGTAGGTTGAAGAAGAGCTTGTATGGCTTAAAACAGGGTCCAAGGTAGTGGTATCTAAAATTTGACAGGTTTATGTCTGAACAAGTTTATACTAGATGCCACTCTCACCATTGTGTTTATCTCAAAAGACAAAATGATGGAAGTTATATTATATTGTTATTGTATGTAGATGACATGCTTGTTGCAGGTTCTAACATTTAGGAAATAAATGTGCTCAAAAGAAAATTGGCAAACTCGTTTGCAATGAAGGATTTGGGTACTGCAAAAAAAATCCTTGGTATCAGAATAACTAGAGACAGAAAGAATCGCAAATTAACATTGTCTCGGAGTGAGTACATGCAAAAGGTGTTGAAAAGGTTTAATATGAAGAATGAAAACCTAGTTAGTATCCCTTTGGTTAACGATTTAAAACTAAGTAAGGAAATTTGTCCCAAGACTCAGGAAGAAATGGCTGAGATGTCTAAAGTTCCATATGCATCAATAGTTGGAAGCTTAATGTATGCAATGGTCTGCACAAGGCCTGATATTTAACATGCAATGGGAGTTGTAAGTAGGTACATGAACCATCTACGAAAATAACATTGGATGGAAATAAAGTGGATTCTCAAGTACTTGAGAGGTACCAAAAATGAAGCATTATGCTTTGGTGGTTCAAACATTGCTCTACAGGGATATGTTGATGCAGATATGGTGGGTGATATTAGATAACAGGAGGAGCACCACAGGGTATGTGTTTATTGTAAGTGGAACAACTGTTATTTGGGTCTCAAAACTGCAAAGTGTTGTTGCACTCTCAACAATAGATGGAGAGTATGTTGCTCCTACAGAGGCTAGTAAAGAAATGATTTGGTTACAAATGTTTCTGGATGAATTGGGTAAGAAGCAAGAGTTGGGAAAGTTATACAGTGACAGACAAAGTGCCATACATCTTGCAAATAAATTTTCATTTCATTCCAAGACTAAACATATATAGCTTAAGTACCATTTCATACGGTCAGCATTGGAAGATGGACAGTTGAAGATGGAAAAGATACACACTACGCAGAATCCTGCAAATATGTTAACAAAAGTTGTAACGAGGTTGAAACTGAGAGTATACTCATTTTCAATTGGTCTTCAAGTATGATGAAGAAGATTAGAAACAACCAGGACCAAAGTGGAGTCATTGTCCAGCAAATGAAGCAGCAGTGGAGTTGCTATAATCAGTCTCCAAGTGAGAGATTTTTGGGTGTGGAGCCCGATTATCTTCTGTACTCAAAGGTATCGTTGCATTAAACCCTAGTTCATAATGGGATGGCAATGCCACCCATAAAATATACACTGTAGGGGGAGTCTAAGGAGGCAACTGTGACCTTCGGGAGAGCCCCCCCTTGGCGGGGGGATCGAGGGCAGCGCCCCCGAAGCTAAAAATAGATGTAAAATTTCCTTGTAAAATATTGTAATTTCATAGGAAATTTGGGACGTTCATTAGGCAGAGATCTGATAGTAGACGTTATGTTTTATATAGGGTTTTTTTCCCTAAAAGGCACCTCCTCGCTATATATGAGGGAATTGTATTGCGTCTATGTAGATCTATATTCTGTGTGAGGAAGAGATAGGAAATTGAGAGCGAAGAGGGAATTACAACAGATTTTTTTTAGGTTGTATCTCTTCAGTTTGATGGATAATATAAAAGGAAGGACTGGTTGTTTCTCTATGGACATAGCCCAAACTAGGTGAACCATGTATATCTATGTCTCTCTTGTTTTATGCATTTTCTATGTTTATATTTCTGCAATATTTTATTTATTCCATTGCTCAGTAATATATAATTTTCTAACAATACTTAGCTAAGAGACTAAGAAAAGAGAAACCCCAATTAATGCTACTATAAGAAACAAACATTACAGGAGGGAAAATGGAAGAAATCCTAAGTAAGATGAAACCGAGGTATGAATGTATGTCTATAGATTCAAGAGGTAGCGCAGGTGAGATTGCAATCCTATTGAACCCAACAGAGGTGACAATTGATTACTAGATAGGAATGACATGAATCCTCATGGGGCAGTTCCACCTAATAGGAAATAAAGAATGGTTCTTAATCTCTACATTCTACAGCCCACACATCCCAGTGGAGAAGGAAAACTTCCTCCAGAGGATAAAGATGTTAAGCCAACTACATGAGGAAAATATTTGGTTACTAGCAAGCGATTTCAACTTGATAACAATTCTTGAGGAGAAAAAAAGGGGACTTCGAAGGGAAGAGCCAAAAATGGAGAAATTCAGGGATATACAAGAAGAACTACACTTGGTGGATATCCCAACAATTAATGGGAAATATACATGGAATAATAGAAGGGGAGGGAACAGACAAATAACTTTTCGTTTGGATAGATTCTTGGCTACAGAGAATTTCATTAGTAAATATGTTTACTATGAGGCTACAATTCTACCGTGCCTATGGTCAGATCACTGGCCTATTAAATTATAAGTAGAAATGAAACAAGGAAATCGAAACAAACCTTTAAGGTTTGAATCCTTTTGGTGAAGAGAACTGACCTTCATAGAAAAAATGTGGTGGTGGAACAAGAGTGAGAAAGAAGGGGGCAATATCATGCATACCTTTCAACTCAGACTCAAAGAACTAAAAGGAAAAATAAAGAAATGGAACAAGGATGAGTTCAAAAACATATATCAGAAACAAGAATTGATCCAAGTCAAGATGAGGAAAGTACAACTGCAAATCATCAATGAGGGTAGAAGTGAGTTACTAGTGGAGGAGGAAGGGAAATTGATAAATAAATCGAAGGAAACGAGACAACAAGAAGAAATTATGTGGAAACGGAAATCAAGAATCCAATGGTTAAAGGAAGGGGAGAGAAACACAAGGTTTTTTCATAAAGCTACGATCCAACATAGGCAGCAGAATAGGATATTCTCCCTATTCAATCAACAAGGCAAACGACTTAGCCAAAACAAAGACATGGAGAACCTATTAGTTCAGCACTTTCAAAGGCTACTAACGGAACCCAATATAAGAAGGGAAGAAAATATTAAAAAAAAACACAAAGAACATTCCCAATCTAATGAGCAGGAATCAGAACATGGCCCTGCTAAGGGAAATATCTAAAGCAGAGGTAGAAGAAGTCATCAAAATCATGGTGAAGAACAAAGCACCAGGCCCAGATGGATACACAACAAAAATTTTTCAGGCGACATGGCCATTCATGGGGGAAGATATAGTGAAAATTTTCGAGGAGTCCCTATGCACTAAAAGAATCCATCCGGCCCTGAACTCCATGTTTCTAGCCCTTATTTCAAAAATGGATCATTTGGAAGAACCACAAGGTTTTATACAAATAGTGCTTTTTAATGTAATTTACAAAATCATGGCTACAATTATGGTAAACTGCCTAAAACCTATCTTACCTGGTCTAATGTCTTAGGAACAGATAGGGTTCATTAAAGGAAGGCAAATAGTAGATGGCATAGTGATGGCATAAGAGGAAATACATTCACTAAAGACAAAAAAAACCAAAGGTATGCTGGTTAAACTAGACTTATCAAAAGCCTACGATCACCTGAACTGGAAATATCTGCAGGGAATATTGAAGGGATTTGGTTTCAATGAAAGATGGATAAGCTGGATAATGTCGATGATATCAACTCCAGTCCTGTAAATTTTACTTAATGGATCACCCACAGAGGCATTCAACGTAACCCAAGGGCTTAGGAAAGGTGATCCTTTATCCCCGTTTCTGTTCATACTAGCTGCGAAAGGACTCAGAATGTATATAAAAGAGAAAGTTCAAAGAGAATAGTACACTGGTCTTAGACCGTGGAGAAATGATTTACTGTTAACTCTCCAACAATTCATAGATGACATAATGATGTATGGGTAGGCTTCTCTCAAGGAAGCCAGAGGGTTAATGGAGATTCTTACTGACTTCACAAGTGCTTCAAGGATTGAGATAAATAAGGAAAAGTCTGATATATTTATCTTCAACACAAAAGCACCATCACAAGATTTCTTAGCAAGAAAAATGGGATTCTAAATTGGTAATCTCCCATCAAAATACCTGGGAATTCAACTAAATGATCAACAAAATAGAGTGGCAAATTGGAAACCCCTGCTGGAAAAATTCCAACGGAGAATGCAGAATTGGACATTCAGATCACTAAATATGCCGAGCCGGGTAATACTACTGAGATGAGTGCTACAATCTATCCCAATTTACCAATTAACCAGTCAAGCGATGCCAAAAAGTTTTTTCCAAAAGATGATAGACATATTCAAAAAGTTCTTTTGGAAAGGGCCCAGAACGGAAAACAAATGGGTTGTACTATCATGGAACTAGCTCAGTAAACCCCTAAAAGATGGTGGGTTGGGACTTAGATACCCGTACATTCTCAGTCAGGTCATGGGGGAAAATATTAGGTTGAGATGGATCCAGGGAGGAGCAAACCTATGGAAGAAATTATGGGAGAGGAAGTATGGCATGCTGAGCTCAACTGAAGGAAATCTGAGAGTCGAGGACAATAAGAAAGGATCATCCATATGGGACTTAGCTTCAAACAATAGAAATTTGATCACAACCCATAGTTTCTGGGAAATTTGGGGAGGAGACAAAGCCAATATTTGGGAAGAAGCGTGGCAATAGAGAGAAAACCTAAGCATCAAACCTGAGCTAGAAATAGTATGTCAATATACTAATATCCATGAAGAAAAAACAATGAAAAAATTCTAGAGCATGGAACCTGGAGAATACTGGAGAAATTGGAAACAAAAACAAGATTGGCGAGATGCCCCAGATACACCCCAATGGAAGTTATATGAGAAATATATGGAAACCCGAAAAATTGCAAAAACGAAGGGGTCAAACATTCTTAGATGGGGGTATAGGATTAAAGGGATGTTCACAACTAAATAGGACTATCAACTACAAGAAGCACACCACATACAACAGGGGACATAGACATGGGATAGAATATGGCAAGAAAAGACATGGCCAAAAACCATATTCTTAATGTGTATCCTCCGACATGGGCGAGCACTTACTTGGGACCAACTCTAGAAAAAAGCCCTGTAGGGCCTTCGATATGCAGCTTATGCAATGAACAAGCAGAAACAATGGAACATATGAACAGTACATGTAGATACAATGAAAACTTGTGGAGAAACCATGATCAACTCTTCGAAGTAAGAGAAAAGAATCCAAATATTATGAAAGTAACAATGGATAATTGGTGGAAAAAGCCTTACCAAAACCCAATCTTGAATCGAGCTTGGAGACTTTCTTTAGGTTTATTCCTATGGGAAATATGGAAGGAAAGAAATAATCTGATCTTCAAATATGAAAAAAGAACAAAAGAAGAAATATGGAAAAGGATACTCCAGAACATACGAGAAACGATACTGGCTGAGAAATGGTATGCAGAGGATTGGAAAACAAATCCCCGGGAAGAAAGAATAACGATAGGTCTAAACTTGAAGCCCAGTATGCTAAACACCTCCTCTTGGGAGCACCATCCCCCCAATGGCGAGTCTAAGAACTACTTCACACGACCTCAAAAATAATTTATCAAACTTAAATTTGATGGAGCTATGAAAGGTAACCCTGGGGCAGTGGGGTTAGGAGGAGTATTCAGAGACAACAAAGGTAAAACAATCTGAATATTCGATATAGACTGCAGCACTGCAAGCAAAAATGAAGCAGAGCTTCATTCTTTGAAGAGGGATGATCGAGGAGGATCTTGTTAGATCATTTGCACAAGTTCAATTTTATTGTCAGCATTCAGTGTTTGATATATTCAGCTTCAACAGTGATGTTTATGGTTTAGGTTGTCCATTGATGTCAATAGTTTATAAGATTTGGTACCTGGTTGTCGAAATGTGTTTGTTGTTAGTTTCGCTAAGGTTTGGTTGTCAACACACCTTCATCGTCAATTCCGCAAGGCTTTGGGTTTCCAAAAATGATCCATGGTTTTCATCATATGGGTTTAATGTCACACTGTGACAATTGATTGTAAAAAAGGGTTGTTTTAAGAACAAACTAATGTAAAGTCTTAAGGACTAAGACCTAAGACATAAAACTCTAACCTAGAACCTAATCCATGTATTAAAACACATTTAAATACATTAATCCTAACCTTGCTAACCCTCGGACCTTGTAAACCCATTAGATATCATAAAAATACTGTAAAATGCATATAAATACATTACAATATAAAACACATGTCCCTAAACCACGCAGGTATGGAGACCGCCACGGAGTAAACATTTCCACGTGAGTACTCAGAGTTAGTGTGGTTTGTGAAGCTATAGCCTTAACTGTAGTGGAACTGCCAGGTGGTAACCATCGACATGTGAATGGTTTGGAAGGGCGCAACTGCGTGGGTAAGGTAGACCTCCAAATGCAGCCGCAACTGTCGGGGGTGTGCATGTTTACATTGTAGCATAACCATCAGAACTCACTGTTAGTGGAACCGCTAGAGAGGTTTCCACCTGTGGTTAGACCGCATCCTATTCACATGGGTGGTCAACAAACTATCCGCAGTAAGCTGACTACCAGTGGATTATGACATATCCAAAGTTATTTTTGGGTTTTAAAAGGTATATTTGGTGTTAACTAATAACAAGACCTTGTAACAAATCAACTAGGTGTCCCTTATGACATAATGGAAAACCCTATCTTAAGAATTCATGCCAATCTTGGCTAAAAGGCCTTTGAATGTACCTGCAACCTTATAAATTCACCTTTTGGTCATGAAGAAAGGTATTAGTATTTTTGAAGTTTTATGTGTAGATTCTGGAGGTTATAGGCAATTTGTTTTTTTAGTGTAACAGGAGCATCCAGAGTCAGAATTGGGAACCGTGATAGCCGTTGGAAAGCTAGTTCAGAGAGATTTCTTATGACAGTGACTAGAAGTGCCTACGTGTACATTCAATCTGGTCAATTTTTTGTGTAATCAACCTCCTCAGATTCAATCCTAATAAAGCAGTCACCCATCTTGAAAGAAAACCCAGAGACGTAGTCCATCAAGGACAAACTCTGTAATAAATCTTGTTTTCTCGTATCACTGTGTATTTGCTACTTTTCACTTCTATTTTCATCTTGCTTATGTTTTAATTATGTCGTCAATTCATTCCTTTCTAAGAAATTCTCACGATAAAAGCACTTTCAGTTAACATTCAATTCACTAATGGAATTAATCAATTCTACATCAGTTTAACATATGATCATTTCAGATAACATAATTTGCTATGAGAGTAGGTTACATTTGTAGAATTTGTTAGTGAATGTTAACCAGGTCAAAATCGCAATCTGGAGAATGGATCCTCGAGGAGAATAATCCAGAGATTGGAAAGCAAAGATTCGCTCATAAGTCAACCATGAGAGGATCTAATGCAGGTGAAACTCCTGAAACTAAGATGAGCGAGGAACAGTTTCAGCAAGCATTCTCGACTATGCAGAAGATGTTGGGACAACTTTACGAATATAAGAAGGTGAGCGATGTAACTTCTTGTTCAAAGACATCGAAGAAGGACAAAGGTAAAGGAAAGGCTAATAAACCTCCTTCACCTCCATCGTCATCTTCTTCTTATTCTTCTTCCAGTGCAGAATATGAAACAGAAAAGAAACCTAAGAAAACATCTCTTTTAAAATTTGATGTAAAATTCGAGTTACCTATTTATGATGACGAAATGAATCTTGAAAAGATACTAACTGGATTAAACAGTTAGAAGTGTATTGTCATATTCTACACATCTCTGATGATAAAACAAAAATTCAGTTAGCTACACTTAGAATGGGAGGAACAACTTTAATTTAATGGGAGAGTCAAACTCAAATAGATGTAAAGTGGAAAGGTATAGTCATCTCTTCATGGTCTAATTTTTTAAAAGCTCTTAGGAAACAATTCTATCCTTTAGGATACATACAGCAAGTTGTTAATTATTGGTAGCATTTGATGCAAGGTAAAGGGCATAGTGTTCAGGAGTTTACTCAGGAGTTCAGAAAGAAAGAATTGGCGCTTCGTATTTCATTAGATACATGTAAAACTTTATTAAAATACATTGAAAGTTTACATTCATATTTGTAACATACATTATTGATGTTTAATCCTCATGATTTTGATGAAGTGTGTGTTCAAGCAATACATATTGAATCAGGTGGCATACCATTCAAATTTTCACCGCAATCATCCAAAGTGTTGGAAATCAAGGATTCCAATCACAATAAGGGGAATAACAATTCGAAGAGAAAGAAATCAACGATAACTCAAAAGGAAAGATCTACTTGTTCTCATTGCTGAGAATCGGTCATGATGAATCTAAGTGTTCGAAACTTCATCCAAAACTTAAGCCCAGAAAGTTCCTTAAGGAGAAGAATGAAAAGAAGGCAATTGCAGCAACCCAATAAGATCTAGGTTCTAATTCAGGTAATGAAAGGAGGATAACTGCATAGTTTCGACAGGTAAAAATTCTGACACTCGTTCAAGTTCGAATACTATTGCATCTTCATCAAACATAAATCCTTCAATTGAGGATAAAAGAGTTGAATTATTTAACATAAGAATAACTTCTAAGCACACAAAGATAGATACAATGTTTGACAGTGGATCACAAGCAAATTTAATATCTGAATATTTAGTTAAGAACATGGGTTTGGAGACACAGAATCATCCAAGACCTTACCCATTAGGATGACTAAATAAATCAACTCAGGTAAAAGTCACAAAACAATGTCGTTTAAGATTTGTCATTACAGCTAATTACTTTGATGAAGTGGAATGAGATGTGGTTCTAGTAGACATATGTGGATTTGTCTTAGGAAGTCCTTATCTTAATGATCGTGATGTAGTATTTTATAGACGAGAGCATAAATATCACCTTAAGAAAGATGGGGTTGAATTTATTGTCAGGGTACATCAAAGTAAAAATCAGTTGAATTCAGTTGTTGCTAATCAGATGAAGCGATTAATAATTTCAAATAAAATATTTGTAATCATGTGTGCAAAGGAACAACATAAGAATCGACATGATATTTGTTCAAGTTATGAGTCCCAGTTTAAATATAGTTTGATCAAAGAGATAGGAACTTTTTCAGTTCTATTTAAAGAAACCAAACATCTTACTCATAAGCAAGGAATACAACATGAGTTACAGTTGATGCCTAAAGCTCCTCTTCCTAATGTCATAATGAATAAATTCAGTCCAAGTTTGGAAGTTATAAGTTACAAGGATGCAGGTCAGTATTGGGGAAAGTCAGTGCTACATTTCTCTTGTATTGTGTCACCATTTCATGTTTCAAATAGTTTGGAAGCCTTTTTCAAGTGGAGAGGAAGCTTATTTGTTTTCATAGCAAATCCTTTAATAAAGAAGTGTCAAAGTATGCAATACATCTAAGGGAAATTTATGCATCTGGGGAAAGTGCTAATCAATGGAAAGATCATTTAATGAATGAAGAAACAATGATTCAAACAAATTAACAACCATTTCAATACTTTCAAAATCAAATGAAGTTACAACAGTTTTGGTATTACAGTTTGATGGGTTTATTGCAGCAAGTTCACTTAGTAACCAAGAAACAGGAAAGTATATCAAGTCAAGTAGCAGGTTTGATGTAAAAAATGTCTTTGATTGTCTTTGTCATTCCACAATATAGATTGTGAATACATGTCAATAATATTGAACAATATCTTGTAGAGACTGTTTTCAAAGATGTGTATGAATCACTAATTCATGGTGCTTCCTGGAAATAAGTCAATTGCCATGTTCATAATAGGTTGCCTAACCCTCTTCGCAAGTTGTGCATACTACAGATAGATGGAACAGTACACAAATTCAAAATGTGCCATGATCAGCATCATCAGGGTCATCACTTTCAGGTGGTTGATCGAATGTATTGGTACATCACCAGGGTAGAGTGGAGAGTGAGGGAGCTCTACTCTCATTTACTATCTGTTTAAGTCAAACTTTTGTGGTCCAAAATCTTTCAAGTGGATAGGATTGATCCAGGAGTATCTTGTCAGATCAGTTGCACAGGTTCAGTTTCATTGTCAGCATTGAGTGTCTGGTATATTCAGCTTCGACAAAGATGTTTATGGTTCATGTTGTCCGCTGATGTCAATAGTTGATAGGATTTTGAACCTAGTTGTCAAAACGTTTTTGTCTTCAGGTTCGTCTGGGTTTGGTTTTCGACATGCCTTAATCATCAATTCCACTAGGGCTTGGGTTTCTAAAAAGGATCCATGGCTTTCATCATATGGGTTTAATGTAACATTGTGACAATAGATTGTAAAAAAGGGTTGTTTTAAGAACAAACTGATGCAAAGTCTTAAGGACTAAGACCTAATACCTAAAAACCCTAACCTAGAACCTAATCCATGTATTAAAACACATTTAAATACATTAATCGTAAGCTTCCTAACCCTTGGACCTTGTAAACCCATTGAATAACATAAAAATATTGTAAAATGCATATAAATACATTACAATATAAAACACATGTCCCTAAACCACGCAGGTATGGAGACCGCCACAGAGTAAACATTGCCATGTGAGTAGTCGGAGTTGGTACGGTTTCTGAAGCCGTAGCGTTAACCACAGCGAAACTACTAGGTGGTAACCACCGACATGTGAATGGTTTGGAAGGGTGTAACCATGCAGGTAAGGAAGACCACCAGATGCAGCCGCAACCATCAAGGGTATGCATGTTCACATTGCACCATCACCGTCAGAACTCACTGTTAGCAGAACTGCCAGATAAGTGTCCATCTGTGGTTAGACTGCAACCTATTCAGATGGGTAGTCAACCAACTCTGCGTAGTCAGGTGACCGCTAGTGGATTATGACATATCCAAAGTTATTTTTGGGTTTTGAAAGGTATATTTGGTGTTAACTAATAACGAGACCTTGTAACAAATCAACTAGGTGTCCCTTATGATGTAGTGGCAAACCCTATCTTTAGCATTCATGCCAATCTTGACTAAGAGACCTTCGAATGTACCTATAACCTTATAAATTCAAATTTTGGTCATGAAAAAAGGTATTAGTGGTTTTAAAGTTTTGTGTGCAGATTCTGGAGGTTATATGCAGTTTTGTTTTCAGTGTAATAGGAGCATCCAGAGTCAGAATTGGGAACTCTGACAGGCATTGGAAAGTTGGTTCAGAGAGCTTTCTTATGAAAGTGACCAAAAGTGTCTGCATGCACATTCAGTCTGGTCAATTTTTTGTGTAATCGACCTCCTCAGATTCAATCCTAATAAAGCAGTCGCCCATCTTGAAAACAAACCTGGAGACGTAGTCCATCAGGGATGAACTCTGTAATCAATCTTTTTGTCTAGTATCACTGTGTATTTGCTACTTTTCACTTCTATTTTCATCTTGCTTATGTTTTAATTATGTTCTCAATTCATTCCTTTCCAAGCAATTCTCACGATAAAATCACTTTCAGTTAACATTCAGTTCACTAATAGCATTAATCAATTCTACATCAGTTTAACATATGATCATTTCAGATCACATAATTTGGTATCAGAGCAGGGTGCATTTATAAAAATTTTCAGTGAATGTTAACCAGGTCAAAGTCATAATGCAGAGAACGAATCCTCGAGGAGATTAAACCAAGGATTGGAAAGCAAAGAGTCACTAATAAGTCGACCATGACAGGACCTGATGCAGGTGAAACCCCTAAAGCTAGGATGAGCAAGGAACAGTTTCAGTAAGCATTCTTGACTATGCAGCAGATATTGGGAGAACTTTATGAAGATAAGAAGGTGAGAGATGCAGCTTCTTCTTCAAAGACATCGAAGAAGGACAAAGGTAAAGGAAAGGTAGATAAGCCTCTTTCACCTCCATCATTTCAATCATCATCATATTCTTCTTCTTCTTCTTCTAGTGCAGAATCTGAAATAGAAAAGAAACCCAAGAAAACATCTCTTTTAAAACTTGATGTAAAATTTGAGTTACCTATTTATGATGGTGAAATGAATCCTGTAAAGCTAGATAACTAGATTAAATAGTTAGAAGTGTATTGTCGTATTCAGAACATTTCTGACAATAAAATAAAAATTCAATTAGGTACACTTAGAATGGGGGGAACAACTTTAATCTCATGGGAAAGTAAACCTAAAATAGATGTAAAACGGAAAGGTACAGTAATCTCTTCATGGTCTAAGTTTTTAAAAGCTCTTAGGAAACAATTCTATCCTTTAGGATACAGGCAATAAGTTGTTATTGATTGGCAGCATTTGAGGTAAGGTAAGGGGCAGAGTGTTCAGGAGTTTACTCAGGAGTTCAGAAAGAAAGCATTGATGCTTAGTATTTCATTGGATACACGTGAAACTTTATTAAAATACATCGATAATTTACATTCATATTTGCAACATACATTATTGATGTTTAATCCTGTTGATTTTGATGAAGTGTGTGTTCAAACCATACATATTGAATCAGGTGGAAGACCATTCAAATTTTCACCGCAATCATCCAAAGAGTTGGAAATCAAGGATTCTAATCACAGCAAGGGGAAGAACAATTCAAAGAGAAAGAAATCAGTGATAACTCAAAAGGAAAGACCTACTTGTTCTCATTGCCAGAGAATCGGTCATGATGAATCTAACTGTTGGAAACTTCATCCAGAACTTAAGCCCAAAAATTTCCTTAAGGATAAAGATGAAAAGAAGGCAATTGCAGCAGTCCGACAAGATCTAGGTACCGATTCATGTGATGAAAGGAGGATAACTGCCATAGTTTCGATAGGTAAAACTTTTGACATTGGTTCAAGTTCGAATACTATTGCATCTTCATCAAACATAAATCCTTCAAATGAGGATAAAAGAGTTCAATTATTTAACATAATGATAACTTATAAGCACACAAAGCTAGATACAATGTTTAACAGTGGATCACAGGAAAATTTAATATCTGAATATTTAGTTAAGAACTTGGGTTTAGAGACACGCAATCATCCAAGACCCTACCCATTAGAATGGCTAAATAAATCAACTCAGATAAAAGTCACAAAACAATGTCGATTAAGATTTTCCATTATAGCTAATTACATTGATGAAGTGGAATTAGATGTGATTCCAATAGACATATGTGGAGTTGTCTTAGGAAGTCCTTATCTTTATGATCGTGATGCAATATTTTATTGAAGAGATCATAAATATCACCTTAAGAAAGATGGGGTTGAATTTATTGTCAGGGAACATCAAAGTAAAAGCCACTTGAATTTAGTTGTTGCTAATCAAATGAAGCGATTAATAAGTTAAAATAAAATATTTGTAATCATGTGTGTAAAGGAGCAACATAAGAATCGACATGATGTTTGTTCAAGTTATGAGTCCCAGTTTTAAGGTAGTTTGATCAAAGAGGTAGAAACTTTTTTAGTTCTATTTAAAGAAACCAAACATCTTACTCACAATTAGGGAATACAACATGAGTTACAGTTGATCCCTAAAGCTCCTCTTCCTACTGTCAGAATGAATAAAGCTAGTCCAAGTTTGGATATTATAGGTTACAGGGATGCAGGTCAATATTGGGGAAAGTCAGTGTTAAATTGCTCTTGTATTGTGTCACCATTTCATGTTTCAAATAGTTTGGGAGCCTCTTTTCAAGTGGAAAGGAAGCCTATTTGTTTTCATATCAAAGCCTTTAAGAAAGCAGTGTCAAAGTATCCAATACATCTAAGGGAAACTTATGCATAAGGGGAAAGTGCTAATTAATGGAAACATCATTTAATGAATGAAGAAACACTAATTCAATCAAATCAACAGCCATTTCAATACTTTCAAAATCAAATTAAGTTGCAGCAGTTTTCATATTATAGTTTGATGGGTTTATTGCAGCAAGTTCACTTTGTAATCAGGAATCAAGAAAGTATATCAAGTTAAGTAGCTGGTTTGATGTCAAAAATGTCTTTGATTGTCTCTGTCATTCTGCAACATAGATTGTTAATACATGTCAATAATATTGAACAATATCCTATAGAAATTGTTTTCAAAGATGTGTATGAATCACTAATTCATGGTGCTTCGTGGAAAGAAGTCAATTTCCATGTTCATAATAGGTTGTTTAACCCTCTTCGCAAGTTGTGCATAGTGCAGATGGATGGAACAGTTCAGAGATTCAAAATGTGCCATGATCAGCATCATCAAGAGCATCATTTTCAGGTGGTTGATCGAATGTATTGGTACATCATCAGGGTAAAGTGGAGAGTGAGGGTGCTCTACCCTCATTTACTATCTGTTTAAGTCAAAATTTTATGGTCGAAAAGATTTCAAGTGGAGTGGACTGATCCATGAAGATCTTGTCAAATCAGTTGCATAGGTTCAGTTTCATTGTCAGCATTGAGTATCTGGTATATTCAACTTCGACAGTGATGTTTATGGTTTAGGTTGTCTTCTCATGTCAATAGTTGATAGGATTTTGTACGTCGTTGTCAAAACATGTTTGTCGTTAGGTCTGTCAAGGTTTGGTTGTCGACACACCTTCATCGGCAATTCTGACAGGGTTTCGATTTCCAAAAAGGATCCATGGTTTTCATCATAGGGTTTAATGTCACATTGTGACAATTGATTGTAAAAGAGGGTTGTTTTATGAACAAAGTGATGTAAATATTAAGGACTAAGACATAAGACCTAAAAAGCCTAACCTAGAACCTAATCCATGTATTAAAACAGATTTAAATACACTAATCATATGCTTCCTAACCCTCGGACCTTGTAAAACCATTGCATAACATAAAAATATTGTAAAATGCATATAAATAGATTACAATATAAAACACAGTTCCCTAAACTGCACGAGTATGGAGACCGCGGCGTAGTAAACATTTCCATGTGAGCAGTCGAAGTTGGGGTGGTTTGTGAAGCCGCAACCTTAATTGCAGTGGAAGTGTTAGGTGGTAACCATCAACATGTGAATCGTTTGGAAGGGCGGAACCGTGCGAGTAAGGAAGACCGCTTGATTTAGCCGCAACCATCAGGGTATACATGTTCACATTACACCATCACCGTCAAAACTCACCATTAGTGGAACCGCCAAAGAGGTGTCCGCCTGTGGTTAGACCGTAGCCTATTCACATTGGCAGTCAACCAACTCCACACAATCAGCGAACTGCCAGTGGATTATGAGATATCCAAAGTTGTTTTTGGATTTTGAAAGGTATATTTGGTGTTAACTAATAACAAGACCTTGTAACAAATCCACTAGGTGTCCCTTATGACATAATGGTAAACCCAATCTTTAGCATTCATGCCACTCTTGGCTAAGAGACCTTCGAATGTACCTGTAACCTTATAAATTCACCTTTTGGTCATGAAGAGAGGTATTATAGGTTTTGAAGTTTTTTGTGCAGATTCTGGAGGTTATAGGTAGTTTTTGTTTTCAGTGTAACAGGAGCATCTGAAGTCAGATTTGGGAATTGTGACAGGCGTTGGAAAGCTCGTTCAGAGAGTTTTCTTATGATAGTGACCAGAAGTGCCTACATACACATTCAGTCTAGTCAATTTTCTATGTAATTGACCTCCTCAGGTTCAATCCTAATAAAGCAATCGCCCATCTTGAAAGCAAACCCGGAGACATAGTCCATCAGGGAAAAACTCTGTAATCAATCTTGTTGTCTGGTATCATTGTGTATTTTCTACTTTTCACTTCGTTTTGCATCTTGCTTATGTTTTAATTCTTTCCTCAATTCATTCCTTTCCAAGTAGTTCTCATGATAAAATCACTTTCAGTTAAAATTATGTTCACTAATGGCATTAATCAATCCTACATCAGTTTAACATATGATCGTTTCAGATCAAGGGGGCTGGAAATTGCGGTAAGGGAGAGGTTCCAGAGACCGCAGGTGGAAGGAGATTCAAAAATGGAAATAGACATGATGAAAAAGCTCCAACAAGGGACTCACTGGGAAAAAATTAGCCAAAGTTGTAGGACGGCAAGGCTTGTCCAAGATATCAGCAAGCTCATCCGACAGATCAGGTACATCATCCCAACAAATGTCTGTAGGATGGGAAATGTGGCAGCGGACAATATCACTAACTGGGGATGCGGCCAGGTAGGTAAAAACCTAGATATAGGAAGAGAAGAGTTATTACAAATGGAGGGGATGAGGAAATTAGGGGAGATCGTAGAAAAATATGAGGAAAAAGAGGAAAACCCTTGATCAGGGTGCGATAGTGAAGTCAAGGTGGGCCAAAGGGGATGGGAGATGGAGGTGCCCAAAACCACCCACTTGGGCCCAAGGACAGAGGGGACATCGAGATGTGGGAGATTGTGATAGCAAGAAGGACAATGTAGGGAGGAGGACGATACAGAATGAGGATAGGTGTGGCTAAGAATGGTAGGGAGAGAAGAAGGCTTGGGGGAAAGTGAGAGGGAAGGAAAAATAGATCTGGAAAGTGGCATGAGTATAGAGAATTACCCACGACAGGAGCAGCCGGAGGCACGAGGGAGTTAATGAAGGATAGAGATGGAAGCATTGAAGGTTCATCATTCCGAGGAGAAGGAATCAAAGAATGGGTGGCGAGAGGATTAGGAGGACATGTGGGAGGCAGGATGAAAGATAGAAGGGTCAACAAGATATAACAAAAAGAGGCAAAGGAAATTGAGAAAGGGGATAGCTGCATGCAACGAATGAATGTGAGGGAACGAGAAAAGAAAGGTGGTGGATGCAGGAGGCAGACATGGGTTGGTGGATGCAAACGAGTCAAGACAAATCAATGGTATGTCACCCTCAATGCCCTAAATAATAGAATTGTAGTAATGTTTAATTCAAATTTATTACGGAAGGGGGCTTGGGAAAGCCAAGACTCGGAGCGAGTCGAGACAAGGGTTTCCTGGAACTCTAACCTAGTCTAGAATGATAATGAAGTTGAGATATATGGTAAATTTAAAGGGTTGCCTTGGGAACATGAGTAGAGAAGGAATGAGGGAGGTCATGGAGACAATGGGGATCTTGTTAAGGGAGAGAGTAGAAATATAACAGTCATGGCCAGGTGGTACCTGAGGCACGGAAGGGGTAAATCAGGCACTCGAGACAGAATGGAGGGTTTTCCAAGGGTTAATGAAGCAAGGCTATGGATAGCCTGGCTTGATGCGAAACCAAAGCAGAATTTCCAGAGTAAGACCCAGAGGCTATCCAGGGGAATAATTCGAGTGGGGAAACCAGAGAGGAGAGAGGCTGGGAAGGGAAACCCTTTTGAAATTTAGAACAATGATAAGGAAACCTAATGTAGGGACACCTGTAGGACTATAAAGGTAGGCTAGTAGGTTGCGGGTTACCAGGGAGGGATGAATCAGAGAGTAGAAGATTTGAGAGGCCAAAGAATGCTAACCCAAGAACTGTCAAGGGGGAATCTGAGGGAGAAGGGAGGCAAACCCAAGTTTCCAGGACTTGGGCGAGAGACTAAACCTGAAGCATATAAAAATACGACAATTTGGGATGTATACATATAGATCACTCATATTTCTTATGTTACTATTTTAGGTTTTATAATAATCTGAGTGCAGCACAGTTTGGAGGCCTAGATCACGCATTGCATTTTAGTAAGCAATCGTACAGAGGAGAAAGAATCGGGTGAAGAAAATCGCAGTTGGGACAAAGAAAGTATGGCTAGAGAAGGAAAAGAGGTGGTTAAATTAGGTAGCAGAGGAACTCAAAATCCAGGGAAACAGACCACCGGGGGGGATGCAACCTCCAGCAGAGGCCAACACAAGTGAGGCAGGAAGACTAGAAAGGAGCATATGCAGACTCTTATCAGTGCGTACATGACTAGCAACACACCAGAGGT
The DNA here is from genome assembly GCA_000404065.3 of Pinus taeda. Classification (NCBI taxonomy): domain Eukaryota; kingdom Viridiplantae; phylum Streptophyta; class Pinopsida; order Pinales; family Pinaceae; genus Pinus; species Pinus taeda. The sequence goes on along the minus strand of APFE030772909.1, from coordinate 179,080 downwards.
AAGAGCACAAATAGCTCGATGGGAGAGGGAACTCAATGACAACATTACCAACCACGACATTGAGACAAAAGAGTGGGAAGCCATGGTGCAAGATCCAGGGAACACTTGCAGCTGCCATACTTTATTCCGGTAAACTATCCAGCAATATTGAGTTATGAAGAACATAGTGGCCCGAGCTATGACACTCAACAAGGAACAAGAACTAAACAAGGAACAAGAGGTACAAGAGGAAACCGAAACAAAGGAGCCCAGCACTACAGATCTCCACACAGAGATAGCAGCAAGATGTTGGGGTCTAGCTCTAAAACCCCAGCCCTGTGGAGTCCTCGATCATGAGTAAAACAGGGTGCTAGACAAAATTTTGTTTTTATGACGAATAGTCTTTACTTTCCTAAGCTAATGTTTATTATAGATAGAATAGCAAATGTTGCATGGATGGTAGAAAAGTACTTATTTAAATTTTGGACATCTTTTAACGGTGACATGTGGCCAACCTGGTTTCCTATGGGGAGGTTGAGGCCACCTGATACTATAGGAAAAAAATGATTATGGTTGGATAATATTGATAAAGAAAGCACTACCAAGCTTACAAAAAAAATTCTTTTTATGTAAAATATAAGTTATTTTTAGACCTTAAGCTGGCTAGATATTTGATTACTTTACATTTTTAAAAGATTGTGAGCTTCAAGAATCCATCCAAGCCTCGTTTATATTTTCCATCTTTGTAATTGTGCCAAAACATATTCGACACCCAAAACCCACTGACTTGAACTTTGTTTGAATATAATGTGAGCCAAGCAAGCAAGATAATAAATTGCTTTACACAAAATTCTCTCGAAATCAAGAAACATTTTGACAACAGACATTCAAAATCATGGAATGTGACCCACTTTTAAGCTATCGTTTTGATGAGGGAGTTGACCTCAGAAAATCATGAATAGGAACCTTGAAATATACTGTAAATAATAGTTTTAAAACCAGTCATGTTCCAAATGAAAATTTTTAGCTAGTTCATTTAAGTATATTCATGTTTAACACATAAAAGACATAATTTACTCAAATTGTACTTATATTATTTTAGCTAAAGACTTAAGATATTGGCCCTCTGAACTGATAAGATAATTCTGTCTTATTGTGTGACACTTCAACTAGAAACTTTAGAAGCGTTGGTCTGCAAGCCTTTCGAATAGGACATCTCATTTTAAACTGACCAAAAACTGTAAAATACCTTTCACATGATATCTTGACTGAACAACTAGTTTATAGAAATTTTCTAATTAATGTAATGCAATATACTTCCAACGATATAGCTGGCAGTTACGCATAATCACTGATCATTGGATCGGAATATAGAGTGCGGAGTCCAGTAGCTTTGCCACTCAACACAACATGTATTTTCTATATGGCTTTCAAAATACCATCATAATTTGGAGTTTGAGCAACCATTATGGCACAACATGAAGGTTCGTAGCTAAAATGTGAATTCTAGCAGGTGACGGTTCAAACGTTGGTCTAAAATATGCTCACTTGATCTAATTTATTATGAGAAGTGGTTGGATTCAGTGCAGTTGTATCCAATTTAAGGACGACTTGGGTGGAATTTCTTAATTCAACAATAAGGCTTGAAAAATGTTTTCTCTCATGTCTGTAAGGAAAGGTAATTGAGTAAACCCTAATGTGGCTTTGTTCTTTCTCTTGTCTGAAATCAGAAAAATAACAGTCTTGCTTCATAAAAAAAAATTAGAACGAAATCACCTTAGGTATGGCGTTCCTCTGTCCAAAAAGATAAATGACATTATTAGTCCCTGCCTGGACTATTAGCAATCGATATCCCGTTGAATGCATATTAATTTTTTGTTTGACCAGAAATATATATCTGCACCAAAATTTTAACCAAAGTTTTATTATAAAAAAATAATATAAAATGGATTAAGTTTTTTTTATTGGTCCATAGCTTTTGGGGTCTTATTGCAAGCCTCACTCATCCCAATGCAATTTAGTTTTGGATATCTTAAAGTTTTTATTCATGCATTAATGACAACTTTGGATATTTCGACTTTCACTGATAGCACATAAAAGTATACCAATCCACCTTTCAAGAAATCCCACAAATATAAAACTAGTCCAACTTCACATAAATTCTATAAATATTTAAAAAGAAACTAAAGTTACTTCATTATCTACTCCCAAAACAACATAAATTTATATTACGTTATTAATTTTATGGTGACTAGAGATTTGTTTGGAAATATAGACAATCCGAATTTCACACCATGGAGTCATTGAATCCATGAATATCACTTCATTCACAACGTGTTCTCAAGATTTGCATCCACGTAGCGCCTTTAACATTACGTTTGGACATATGGCGAGATTCCATCTCCAGGGTAAGAGTGTTATTTAAGAACTGGATTCGGATGTGAGATGTTTATTTTGTTGTCTTCAGCGTTGTGGGAGGGTTTCAGGGTTGAGGTGGTAAGCTTCATAAAGCCAGTTCACAAGCGAGCCCTCGGTGATTATTCAACCAGTGATCCCGTCCTGTTTCATTTCTTCTCCCAACCGGCAGTAACTCTTATCCAGCCATCTAGTCATCCAGCCTGAAACTACAAAGTAAGATATAATGGCTATGCAGGGGTCTAACGATTTGCATTCTAGGACCTCTCCACACAGATAGAAGAGCGAATTCGCAGTGTCATAATTAGTTTGTTGGTAAACCTCTTTTTTTTAATATTTTGCAGTATTATTAACAGTAGAGTCTCACCCATCTTAATTTCTTTCATTTCCTAATTATTATTCTTTGATTTCCTAAGCGTCTGATTTCCTAGTTATTTTCTAGTGTGTTTATGAATTTTTTTGTTGGCGGTGTTTTGGAGAGTGGGCATCGACATGCCCAGGATCGAAGTGAGGTTCGAGCACTTGACTGTGTATGCAGATGTATATGTTGGTAGCAGATCGTTGCCGAGTATTCCAAACTTTACCATGAATATGTTGGAGGTATGTTGAATTGAATCCATGAATTTTGATTTTTTTATTGGCACAAATCACAGTGGGGACTTGATGGAGATTTCCTTTTTGAGGCGGTTTTAGGATTTCTGAAGATTTTTCCGGATAGGAGGAGACCCATTTCAATCCTTCATGATGTTAGTGGAATCATAAAACCATGCAGGTGATTATCAATTCATGCAATTAATTTTGTACTTTCTTTTTGAAATCCTCAGATTGTCGATATTGTTTATTTGTATTTTTTTAAAGGGAAAAAACGCTTGTGAATTTATATTAATAAAAACTAATAAAAACAGAGAGTACATCTTACTTATTTTTTCAATTCGCCTGTATTTAGATTTCTTTTCCTACTTAATCTTATGGATCTTACTTGTTTCCATGTAATTTTCAAAATACAAAAAAAACTATCTTTTAACTTACTATATGTTTGGAGTGTTCTCTTTTTAGATTGCCTTGTAATTATTAGTATTATCCCCAAAAAAATTAGGCTTCCAACATTTACTATTGTTTTTTTGTTCATATGCTAAAAAAATTTATCATGCTTTTATTAATATTTTTTTATAGCAAGTCTATTGTTCAGTTTTGTTTATCATGCTTTTATTAATACTTTTTTGATAGCAAGTCTACTATTCAGTTTTGTTGTTCTTTGTAGATGTTATAAAAATTTATAAGTTAGTATGTACTCACCAACATTTTGATGCTTTTCATCCCATTGATTAATATGGGAAGATTGAGATTATTATAACCTTTCACCTAATTTACTATTCTTTTTCATCCCTTTCCTCCTGGCCATTTTATGAGAGAATTGAAATTGTTATAACCTTTCCCCTAATTTACTATTTCTTTTGCATCTTTTTCCTCATTATTTTAAAGCAATCAGTACTCATAATCTAATAACCTCTGCATTAATCTAATAACCTCTGCATTAATGTTTCTGCCTTGTCTGCTTTCAAAAAAATTTCCAAATTTTATTATTATGTACATCCACATCATAGTTACCCAATTCGGCGAAAAAAAAATCATAAATTGGACGGTTCGATTAGATTTAGAAATCAAAACGGCAATTCGAGCTCGGCTTATGTAAAATGTACTCGATATTAGATTTCGAGCTACGCTTACATAAAATGTACTCAATATTAGATTTCACGATACTAGATTCTTCCCAGATTTTTAATCATACTTATAGATTCGAGCATCCCATTTAAGGTGAATAATTGATAATGGTGGATGTAGGTTTATGCGATAAGAAATTTAGAGGAAATAAAATACTTACAAATCTATGATAATTATGTTTAAAAAATTATGTTTTTTTTTAAGTAAAGTAAAAAGTATATAATTTATTATAGGTAAATTTATCAAATTTAATTTATAATTTGTGGAGTTATCCAATTTAAATTAAAAAGAAAAAATTATAAATTATGAATAAATAGAAAATTTTGTTTTTTAAATTAGATTTTTTTATTGAAATTTAGTAATTGATAACTTGAGTGTATATTTAAAAAAAATACAAATACTTAATATACTATTTCATTATGAATTTAAAATGCTTGGTAATGTGGAATTTAGATGGTTTATTGTAATGTGTGCTAATGTGGAATTTAGATGGTTTATTGTAATGTGGAATAGCTTGGAAATTAACTCTATATTAAGTTTTATATCAATACAAAAATTCTTAAAACATACTATCATATTTACCATTAGAAATGTAAAACTAATCTAATTAGTCCAATATATAATTTTATATGCAATATTTATAATTAAATAATTTTAAAATATTTTTTTATCATTTTCAATATTATAAATTATACTTTTCAATAATTTAAAATATTGTGAAAATAATATATTTGAATATATATAAAAGCTATATTACCCTATTTTTTTGGTTGAATTTTAAAGAATCAAATTTTTTGGTACCAAATAAATTCTAATTCTAATTCAAATTTAATGACTATGATCCGCATCCACCCTACTATTGGTTGCTTTCTAGGCAGTAACAAGGACTCGATCCAAGTTGCATTAACAGATTCAAGCCCCTCTTCTTAGTCTCCTTACTCCTATCATGTCTTTGGGACTTACTCCTATCATGTCTTTGGTGTTTCAATTTCTTGTTTACTTGTTTTTATCTTATGGTTGTCTTTGGTGTCTCAATTTCTTGTTTACTTGTTTTTATCTTATGGCCTCAAAGGCACATATATTAGCATATGTATATTATATTTTGAATTCCTGGGTGGTTTTTTGTCTTTTGCCTCTCTTAGGTAGGGACATTTTTGGATGTGATTGGGTTTCCTTGGTGACTGGTCACTTTAGAACCTTCAATTCTTTCATATAATTTCTTGTTTTAAAAGCAATATAAATTTTATTCAGCAAAAAAAATGTACACTAGCAAAACATCATATGCAATTCTCATCAGAAAAGATAAAAATAAATAAATTTAAAATAATCATTTTTTTGCTTAAAAAAATATAACCAATCTTTAAAATAAAAATCATAATATCTGTTTATAAAATATATTTATGCACCAAATCATAATATGTTTATAAAATATATTTATGCACCAGTAGTTGCAGGGATGTCTACTCAGTCACTTGCCGAGGGAACGAGGGATGCTTCGTTCTGCCCCTTATATGTGGAATGCTTTGTTTTGCCTCCCTATATGTAAGAGAAGATCCTCGCATGGTAGAATACTCCACAGGTTCGCTTTCATTGACTTTATTCTATGGAGTTGAAATGGAGACATAGGAAGTTGAGTGAGCCAGATACCATGAGAATAATCCACAGGTTCGCTTCATTCAATGCAGTTGAAATGGAGACATGGGAAGTTGAGTGAGCCTGATAATTATAGGAAAATTAAATCTGCAATACATTTCAGAGCAGAATTAGTAAGTGAATTCAATTTACTATTTATAGCAGAATTAGTAAGTCAATTCTATTTACTTTCTCTATATGTGTATCTATTTGTCTTTTTATGTGTGCTTAATAAATAATTATTCATTTACCCATTTTAGCGTTTCATCTTGAAGATGATTAGCATCGTTGACAAGAAAAACCCAAAGAAATATTCCAGATTTAACGGTTGGTATTGCAAAAAATATCCTCATATTCCAGTTTTTTTTCGAATCTCTTATGGCAAAATTAATGAGCACAAAAGATCTTATACAATAACTTTTTCATTTTTGTAAACGAAGAAATATTACTCTGAAAAATTCATATTAATTTTTTCTTACTGGAAAATAAATGTATGGTAATGATTGAAGGTAGAGAGTGGGAGTTTTGCATCAGTTTTAAACGTGAATATAATTTTAATTTTGTGAATTATTATGATGGCTATGAATCACGTTTAAAAGTGGATAATGAAAATACAATCCCAAATACCCACTCATTAACTACATCGTTGTGTTAACCACGCTAATGTTTAAACTTATAACGATGGGACGGCCACATTAAATGATGAGCCAAACTTTAAACCAACCAATATGAGTCTTCTCATCTATAAATGAAAGAAATATGGTATGCAACTAAAGCTTTTCTTTGTGATTACATTATAAGTGGGGCCATTAATGACATCTAGAAGCTCAAGATATCCCAACGTCATGAAACTTCATTACCAAGGCTTGAAAAGGTGGCAAGCCCTTTTTAACCATGAATTATATAAATCACTTCAAGGGATAAGGGAATTTTTATAGGAATGAAGTGTAAATGGGACCCATTTTACACTGTCTAACAAATACATGCCTAATATTGTAATGGTCTTTATTATATATTTCTAATCGCATTCACCATGGAACATATGAAAGAAACATCCATAAGACATAATATAGGATAGAGATTTAGAGGATGACACTTGAGAGGAAGTGTAGTGCTTTAACATAATATATAATTTATTTATTTTTAATTTCAAGTTTAATTTTTAAATATATCAGGATAAATTGTTTAGTTAGTGTTTGTTTGAGATTTGAATTTTAGAATAAGAAAATATAGGTTGATTGATAAGTTATTGAGAATATATTTGCAGACAGTACATGCAACCTATTTTAAATAGTAAATGCTTAATTTATTGTCATTTTTAATAGTGTTTATATTAATATTTATTTACTTAATTTATTATTAAATACAGTATAAAATTAAAAATATATATAATATATATATATATATATTATAATAAATAGACAATATCTTATTTATTTTCGAAAAAATGTCAATAAAAAAAAGAAATTAACAAATTTTTTTAATATATTTATGTAAGAAGATCACAAATCTTTTGGCAAGTGAATATAAAATTTCTTTATTGTGTTTTTTTTACCACTCAGATTGTTCAATAGAAAGTGGGGAAGAATTTTTTTTATTGTTTTCCAAGATTTGCCTCAAAAAAGTCTTCTATTTTGTTTGTTTACTCTTACATAGAGTTGTTTGGAAATGTATTCAAATATGATCTAAGATATGTTCTCATTAAAGTGTATTAACCATATTATATAAAGTCCATTTAATCAATGTTAACTAAATCAAACCATTAAGTGTAATTTTTAATAAAGCTATTAAATGCAACTCTAAGCTATTTTACATCAAATGTCCTTAATCCACTCTCCAAGGCATAGCACATTTGTCCAAGACAAAATCAACTTTGATTTCTCAAGCCATATGACACAAACATGTGTATATCACATGGGTTTCATTCTTTTGAACCATCAAACTTAGTTGTTTTTTTTCTAACCTATCCGCACTTTGCACATTAATAGAATGTGCAAGGAGGCAGTAAAATTAGATCTAGTTAAATTCCATTAGATCAGAATGTTACAGTTTCTCTGCCGAAAATGAGCGCATTAATATTACAGAAAAGGACTTTTAGAAAACTGTCTGCAACAGTTAAAAAATTCTCAGAGATCTTTTATATAACTCAATTCACAGTGTCATTCCTCTGCCATGTCTGACATTACTTAAAACGTTTAACAAAAATTTTTACCAGAGAAAACTCTGACAAACCTATACAGCTAATTCTTTTGGAGTCGTCGAATTAATGGAATTTGTTTTCTAGAATAGCAAGTATAAATAAAGGTCATGGACAAATTTAGTAATATCTAATACAAATCTATTAATTATTATCTTATGGATTAGTTTACTCTGAGTTTATTTCAACGAATTCTTGTTAATATTTTTATTCGTTTAAATCATTGTATGATGTTTACTAATCAAATTTTCCAAAAATATCAATATTATACCAAAGCATTTCTAATAGAAAATTCTATGAGAGAAAAAAATTCTTAAAAAGAGGGAAGCCAATATATGTAAAGGAAAAATATATGATGAGCTTCTATACCTGGGTTTTCGCTGGTGGATTGAGTAGGCAGAGCAACACTGGTAGGAGGCAATGATCTAACTGCATGGGCATTTTCATTTTCTTGTCTGAGATCATCAGATCCTTCGTATTCCTCCCCACTTTTCATTGTTCCACCCTCCATATTTCCGGCAGCGAATCGCTCCTCTCAAGGAGTACTGTCTCTAAGAGCAACTAGCAGCGCTGAAGGGCGTGGGCTGTTTGCTGAGCAAGCAGGTTCTGGTTCTCATTTGAATTCCTGCAACACCATTAATATAACACAATGAGTACATGGCAAGATGGTTCAAATATCTTAATGGAACTTTGTAACTTTCACCAACTCAACTCAGAGAGATTCATGGAACTTTGGATAAGATTGTTGTATATGATAGATAACTGAATAGTTAAATGGTCACTCTACCTCGGTTCTCTTGAAATTTCTGGAGTTATCTGTGTCTTGTTCCTTGGAACTGGTTATTGGAAGGGTTATTTACACCGCATGTTCAAAAAAAAAATCTGACTGCCTTAATTTTAGAAATTCTACAAACTTCGAAGATGTCAATCCATTTTGGCCGATGCAATATTGTTTGAGATTAACAGGTAAAAATGGA